>OOIL02006765.1:1103767-1113988 GCA_900332095.2 Cuscuta campestris | reverse complement strand
ATATATATAGATCATGGTAATAAGGATACAGTTCAGCAGATCAGTCATAAGACCAACCAAAATTGGATACATTAAACATTGCCTAAAAAGAATGCACCCCTAAAAGCCCCCCACCCACCACCCCCTCCCTCACATCTCTAGGACTAATAGATCTGAACACACACACACAACATCATGTACAAAACCACACAATAGTGTTACAAATGTGGATGCATCATTACACTCACCATTTCTACATCATCACCATCATGCAGCATAGAAATGTAATTGCTCTGTGATGTGGAAGGTGGTATTATACACACATTTGGAGGGCATCCCTTCCCCCAGAAAGTCACCACAGGACCCTCCGTAAGGCATCTTCTCTCCTGTCTTTTAAGATGAGATGGGTTCGTAAGGGTAGGAGAGCCAAGGGTGTTTTAGAGCCTCCGAGGCAGAAGGGCGCTTCTTTGGGTTGATCTCTAGCAGATGAGTTAAAAAGTCAATGAAGCCTTGATCCCCCATCGGCAACCGGTGCCTTAAAGACGACTTTTTGGGGATAAGGTATTCCAGTCTGTTAGATTCCTGAAGGGAAAAATGCAAAAAAAAAAAAAAAGATCAATAAATAGCAACAGGGCATATAATCATTAAAAAAAACTCAAGAAAAGAAACAAGCAGGTGGCATATGAGAGATTTACCTGATTTCGTTCATACAGCATGTGGTTTTTGGTGAAATATTTGTATGTATCTTTTCCTTTGGCAAGCATCTCTTGGTCAATTGGAGCTATAATACCAATTACCCGAGCAAGTAATGTGGCAGGAGAATCGTTCTGGAAAAGGACCTGCAGAGCAGGGGGGGAAAAAGCTGTTAAGCATTTTTCGCGGGAATCCCGTATATGAAAGTCAGCTTTTGATTAGTTCATCAACAAAACCACTCTTGGGATGCGTCTCTCAAGAACTAAAAACTACACATTAAGGCCCTGTTCATTTAAGTTGGAAAAATTAACTTCCAACTTCTTTCAGTTTCTCCCAACTCTTTCCAATTTCTTCCAATAGTGACTTAAAAAAGGTACTTATATATGATGAATATACAATAACATTATATATCCAAATTTATAACATACCACCTCAAACATGGACAAAGATGAATTCTTTTTTATCCAAAATTAGAGTATTCTTACATACGGTATTTATTTGGGTGACCATTTAATTCAGTGACTTTTTAACACACTAATTCTTCCAACATTTTCCAACTCCTTCCAGTTTTTTCCAACTCCTTCCAGTTTCTTCCAACATCCAACTCAAAAATTCTAACCCAAAAGAACAAGGCCTAACTATGTTACTCATAAATTACACGTTAACTCACTTTTCAATCAATACATTCCCTACCAACAAAAATAATGGTGTGTAGAAAATGAATACATCATACTTGTGAATATAGAATAATTATTTAACCAAAGGTGTGTGTGTGTGTGTGTAGAAAGTAAGTGAATACTAGATTAAAAAAATCTAAACAAAAAAACAGAAGGAACTTACATTGCCAGTACAAAGTTCTGCCAATATGCAACCAAGTGACCAGATATCAATCTTTTTGTCATAAGGAAGTCCTAAAATCACTTCAGGGGCACGGTATGATCTAGATTGAACATATGAACAGAGATGGTCTGTTTCAAAACAACTGCTCCCAAGGTCAATGACCTTCACTTCACATCTACTGTAGCTTTTCACCAAAATATTCTCAGGTTTCAAATCGCAGTGTATGAGGCCAAGACAATGCAAGTATTGAAGTGCCTCCAAACACTGAATTGTGATTGACTGTACATTATAAATTCATCAAAGTTCAGTATACCAAAGGAAAAAAAAGCAAATTAACATTCATAGAGAGCTTGCTACATGACAAACCTGCAATCTTGGCATTGTAAAGTACACTTCCCCTCCAGATTCTCTATTGAATTTGTGGAATTCATAAAGATTTGCTTTCAGTAGCTCACACACAATCAATAGATGTTCCTGAAAATGCACAATTTGATCCATATTATATAGACTTCATTTTGAGCAGTAACACCAATATTAAGTAGCACAATGAAAGATATGTACCCTGAGTGGAAACTCATGACCCGGTCTAAAAAAAGAGACTGTTAAGTGTTAACAATGTCAATTGCATAGTAAAATCATTAGCTACACTTCTTTTAAAAGAAGGAAAGGAAAAACATCAGAAGTTAAATAAAAAGCATTATTAACACCAAAAACTACATTGATCTCTGCGCAGAATAAAGAGATACATTCATAGCACAAGAAATCTCAAATCTGTCAAGATAAGCATTTAATGGGTTGTTTAGAAAATTTAGTGCCTGTGAGAATGCAGGATATTTTTTTCTGGGTTTTTTAAAATTACAAATTGTTTTTAATACAAAAACATCATTCATCGATATGTAACTATATTAGTACTCGACATGTTAAGATAGTTCATTACCATCTTTTTAAATATTTTTAATATCGAGTGCAGTTATTTGAGGTTTAATCATGGACTAATTAAAGAAATCTCTTGAAAGTGAGCAATATGTTATTCTGTATAAGCTATGAACAGGTAACCTAATTGCCAAAACATCCCAAAAAGAACAGCATATAATTGTAATAGAAGAGGTTATATGAAAAAAAAGTACTCATATGAAATTTGAAAACGAGGCACAAAGCAAAAGCTAATATTCAGAAACATACTAAAGACGGGAAAGGAAGTCACTATTAATTATTAAAGCAAATGATACAAGGAAACATATTTTGTTACTATTGCAGGCAAAATTACGCACTTAGCCACTTACTCTATAATAGAAGTAATCATACAGACGAAGAATATGGTATTTATCAGCAGGGTCATGCTTGTTGACAAACTTGAGAAGCTTTATCTCATCAAGGCTTTGATCGAAGAAATCTTTGTTGTTCTTTATAATCTTCACGCAAACATCCATGCCAGTATGAAGGTCGTGAGCTTGGATAGCTTTGCTAAAAGCAGCAGATCCAAGGTACTCTGTTACGTGATAGCGCCCAGCTATAACTGAGTTTAGAACAACATGAAAATTTTTCTCCTCCTCAAAGCCAGTTCTGAACACACACAAAAAGAGCTCCAGTAAATAAAGCATATTTGACTTATTCCCACATGAAAGGTGAGAGAGAAGAGCCAGACTTCCAACTTTCATCATCTGGTAAAGATGCCCAACAATAAATGGGCAATAATGCTTCTTAAAAAGGCTGCACAAACTAGCAACGGTATGTACAACAGCAATCTTATTGGAAATTAATTATCATGTGCAGTGAGAAAATAAAACTATAGAACTAAATCTTTCCGGCCTTACAAATTCAGCCTTGTAACTATGATGTGCAATACACTGTCATTACACACATGTAACTAAAGAACTATGAAATCCAATACTAGGTTTTACACTTTTACTCCTTTTATTCACACCAATTAATTTCTTTTAAGGCACATAACGAAGCCACCAGCATTGCTATTGTTATATATTGAACTCATATTCCATATCTTCAATGTCCCAAATACTTATTGCTTGTCTACTCACAAGCTCTCCAAGACTTACCGTGAATAGCGAGAGCTTTAATGGCACTAAGAGCAACTTTAATGCAAAGCTCTTAAGAAGTTGATGTGGAGCACATGTGGAGCACCAGTTGCTTCCTTTATCAAAGGAGTTGCTTAGGGAAGCAACCGTACCTTAGCTATGAACTCCCCCTAAGCAACCCCACTAAAGATGCTCTAAGAGTGAACAGAAACCTTCTGTAATACCACGTGGAAAAAGCATTGAATTTGTGCAACTTAGGTCCTAAAATGTTTGTCTTACTCCTTTTGTTTATTACTTACTATTATTTTAAACTTTTAAAAAACATCCAGACAAGAATCATTCAAACCAGACCATAACTTTCAGATCAGACCAACCACAGATATTATACTTAAGACATTAAAACTAGAAGAGATCAGAAACAGTCAGATTATATCAGATCTTTAAAAAGTCAAAACAGAACAAATTGTTTTAGGCAAAGAAAAGATGTCCTTCTATGCAGATACTGCCTGCAACTTTGAGTATTGGCATGTTAATTATGTTCCTTTCATAATTCGTCTTCCGTCCATTGCCAATGGAACTAAAAATGTCATCTTTGACAATGTTTAGTTTTGGGCACATATTGGACTAAATCAGAACAGAACACTAAACTTCCCTTGCTACTTACATCCTGTGAAGTTTTGGAAAATAAATGCAAATGCATTTAGGGTTTAACGGACACAGTCGCTCTGTTTTTACAGAGGTAAGATTGTGTGCATCTTGACCCCCCTAGACCCCAACAGAGTTGGGATTATACTGGGTTGTTGGCATGTTAATTATGTAAGGCATCCAAGGTTACTCGATATCTGGATTTGATTGTCGAATGTGTATTTAAAGGTGAGGGGACTTTTTCCTGATAAAACTTTTCCATATTGACTATAAATCTCAAGTGCACCATTGTCCTTAAAAAAAAATCCGCCTTTTCTCTCCCCTACACACATTCCTTCACCATTTTCTTTTCTGTAATCATCCCTCTCTCGCACTTTCTTCTCCCTCAACTCCCAGACATAGAGACATAGCATAAAAATAAAAGTAAAAAAAGCAGAAAACTAAAAAGAGATGGCATGCCTGTTTTTCCTGTGCACAATTTTTAGCTCAAAAGTTTCAAATTCTTCCTCTTGTGCCTTTATCTGCTTCACCTGCTCCTGCACTGCAGCTGCTTCTTCGTCCTCCAATGATATCCCCATATCATCTTCCCTTGCACTTTTTTGTGTATCATGATTTTTCTCCCCAAAACCCCGTTCAGCATACCCATAATTTGAAGGAGAAGAAGGGCTAGAATTTGCAGATCCAGCAGCATTATTTTCACATTTTGAGCTCTCGACAGGTGATGAATCAGTACTGTTGTGCTTCCATGGAACAAGCATGTGATTGTTTTCCTCAATACAATTGTCGATATCATCAGCAATAAAAGTGCTTCTTTCCTTTGACAACAAATGTTTGTCGGAGATGGTCTGAACAGGCTGTCCATTTCTAGGAGGGGGAAAAGAGAATCCCCCATCTGGGTGACTCTTTGTTCTATCAACACCTGTTATAAACTTGTCAGAACTAGAGTTAGCATCCTTTTTAGAAAAAGCCTTATCTGAATCATGCAGTATGAGCCGGGCAAACCCACCAATGCCAACATCATTATCCCGGAAGTACTCTATGTCTTCATCAATACTTCCTCCAACCAAACTTCCACGCACTTCACTGCCGATATCAGCAACATCACTGCTTATTCCCACACCTATGGATCTAACCGATCCATGTTGATCATCATCCATGCACAAGTCATCTAAATAAAGCCTTCCACGCTCATTGCCATGTTTTCCATCCCCTAGCCTGACAAGGTCATTTGTCTTAGTGACAAACCCTTGCCACACAGGCTCTGCGCGGATAAAATTCAATTCATCGTCATCCATCAATTGTCCATCATATTGTGCAAGAAAGTCATCAGGTCTTCTGTATATTTCAGTCACAGCAAGATCTGTTGGATCATCTGATGGTCTAACTCGATCAACATTTTCTGATGGGATATACCGCTCGCCTGAAAAATAGGAATCTTCCTCCACAAAAGATTGTTCATCTTCTTCTCTGCTTTTATTTCTTTGAGGATCTGGGGCACTCTCATGTCCTGCTCCCTTCTCATTATCACTAGGGTAATCAATTTCATGAGCCAAAAACCAAGTCTCGTCTTCAATAGGTTGTCGAGTGTAGCCTACATCATCCTCATCGTCATATTCATCAGAATCCCAATATTCATTTGGATAGTCAACCGAGTCACTAATTCCATCACCGATAGTTGCAAAACCAGAAACAAGATCAGAAGTGTCTTCAGAAATACCCTGACTTACAGAGAGCCAGCTACCACCAGTTGGCCGTTTACCCAACTGATTTGTCTCTTGTCCCACAGGAACATCCAGAAATGACCCTATATGATAGGGCTTGTCTGAATTTGCTATTCTTGAGTCTATTCCATCTCGTTCAAACTTTTCCACCCAATTGATATTGAATGAATTGTCTTCTGACTTGAGCCTGACAGGTGGTAGCCTGGGTAGCTCTTCCTTTTGGTTCCCAGTGGATGCAAAGGGGAAGTCAAAACAACTGAGATCCTTTGGTTCACTTCCCAGTGTCCTCCCTAAGTATGAAGCTCTTTCTATCTCATCACCTTGTTCTTTAACAGCTGTCTTAATATCACTAATTACTGGTTGTCTTTTTCCTTCTTTCTTGTCACCTACCACAGTATTAAGATCATAAGTTGACGTGTCTCCTTTTGAGAGAGGAAAAACAGTTTTGACCATGCAATCTTTGGATCTGGGTTTCTTTTGTGACTGATCAACCTCCTTGACTTCACTGTGTTGACTCTTCTCCTGCTTTGTTTCCAGAGTTGTTTTACTAGTACTTCCAGGCCATGTTCTGATCTCTTTTGAGAAACCGCTGCCATCTTCACGGCACAAGTCTGTATCCTTACCACTGTCATGGCCATCACTTGCATTTGGCATTGCCTTTCCCGAAACCGGAAACCCCATAAATGTGTTCCCAACAAGGCTCCCCCCATCACTCTGGTGAAAAATAAGAGGACTAGGGTTAGGATTGAATTTTTGCAAGTGCAATTCATTTGTTTTGTTTTGCTCCCCGGCATTAACGATGTTCTTCAACTTGCAGTCTTGCCCATTGGCCATAAGCTCCTTCGAGGTACCTCTACTGCTCCTTGAACTGATCTCCTTATCAATCAAACCACTACTCCTACCATTTGTTCCCATACTCTCTCCTCCAGCCTTCCACCCATTGGATTCTTCCAAAGGCTGGTTGAACCCATTATCCTCAAGCGCATGCTTCTGAAGAACTCCAATCACGTCAGGACGACTGCTCAGCTCACTTAGCAATGCAGATTCGGCCCGAGTAAACTTATTCCTTCTTAGAAACTCCAGTATCACATCCACCGAGCTCGTGTCTGCCATTTATTATGCAAAAGAGAGCGCTTTGACAACCACAACAGAAACCTACAACAATCAGTACTTGGCTAAACCTGAAAATTTAACCAGGAAAAAGAAATTAACATTAGAGCACAAAATCTAATTGACGAGTAGTAGCATATGCAGAGTATAGGGCAAAATCTTGGGAACCCAACTGGGAATAAAAAAAGATTAAATCTTTCGTTGAAATTAACCCCCAAGAAATCTACACAATCAATAAGCATAACCCTAGATCTCCACATTCTTCCAAACCCTAGGAGACGATACAAACGACATGAAAGGGTAGGGAAATTCAAGAAAGGATAGAAAGAACAGTGTAAATTAAATGAGATTTCACAGATGGAAACAAAATCATGAAAGCGAAGAGAAGGAGCTCGAGACTGGGAAAATGGCAACTCACAGATCGAAAAATGGAGGGATTTGACATCTCCGAAGCCAAACAGCCCCTAATTCGCACCATCGCCAGAGCAGTAAAACGCAGCTCCCAAATTTAAGAGATGAGAAGGACTCACCCAAACGCGACCTTAGCTTCGGACAGGGCAAATGGGAGCCATTTGATTTTGATTTCCAATCACTCTCAGTTTCGAATTTTTACCGTCTTCTTTTTTTATCCGTTCGTTTTGATACCACCCAACTTTCCCATTTTGCCCCTAAAAAAATAAAAATACGCTGGAGTTCTAAAAACTTACCAAGTTTGACTTTGCAACAGAAATTTGACATCAAATGTTTTTAAAATGTAACTAGACAATATTTTCTATGCGTATTGGACAATTACTAATAAGTAATAACACTTGGTGTCAAATTTTATGTGTCAAATTTGGGGAGTTTCTAGCATTACTCAAAAAAAATCTCTTCGATTACAAAAATGCGAGAATTTCATCAAGTTTGACATTAAATGTTTTTCAAATATCGTAGTCAATAACAATTTATTTTTATATATCATAGACAATAACTGTCTGAATATATGTGTGTAGAATTTGATGTCAAATCTAATGCGTTTCTTGCATGACATCTCATATAACGATTTTGTTGACAAATTAAGTACAGAGTATTTTATTATGACTTCAAAAAAATTCTTTTATTAAGTAAATTAAATGAAGTAATTGGACGATGACGATGAGGATGGCCTCCCCTCTCTCTGGCCAGAACCCCTACCTCCTCCTCCGTCTTTCTTTGCCTATTTGCAATCTTGACGATGTCGCCAGCTGCAACCACAAGCGGCAATCTAATTAAATAGCGGTGGTGCCAGGGATGGGAAGCTGTGGTGACCTATGGTGAGGGGGTTATCGAATAGTGATAGTGGCAGCATCCTCTAGCGACCTCCAACAGTGGCGGGAATGAGCCTGTGCCCTCCGACTCTAACGATTGACTTCGAGTAGCAGAGATGCCCCGTCCGGCGAACCGTGCTGACATGGTGACGTCCGGGCAACAGCGTAGAATTGGGACATGAGGCGTAATTGTGCCGGTGATGGCAACCAGGCGACCTTCTCTTGAGTTGAATCGAATAATCGAGGTGAGTACGTGAACATCTAACGCTAGAATATGCATTTAGGTTTGAAATTCCCATTCATTGTTGTTTATCGTGATTGATTTGTGTGAAATACTTGTTGGAATTGCTTGTTTGTAGTTTGGGACTTATTGATTGAACTAAATGGGTAGAACGCATGACTTAGGTGCCTGTTAACTATTGAATGTGTTTGATTGGTGTATAAATTTGTTACGAAAATACGGATTTGTCTAAACAGATGGAAATGAGAAAACAAAATTGGTTTCGAGGGCTGTTTTACAATTGACGATAGCTCACTACCATCCGGCGGTAGTATGCTACCGTCCGACGGTAGGACAAAATCGCTACTGTTTGAGCATTACTGTTCACTTTTAGTTTCCGGTTTTAATGATATCAATGATCTATTTCAAGACTTGTATGTTGCATGACGCTAAGTATGGGTGTTTACACCCACCTCTAGGCCACAATGTGTTGTGTTTGATTGTTATGTATTGATCCCACACTTATGTGAATTAATATTGCTTTGGTTGATCTAACCTTAAATTAAATGGTAAGAGCGGGCTGATCCGGCATGCGAAACATAGGTTACATGGGTGTTGATCCTACTCCATGAACTAAGGTATGTTTACTTAGAGGAGCTCTAGGAGTGATGCAAGTAATAGTGTTAACAGTAATGCCATGTCGCGCCTACTGGCCCAATGTTAGAGTCGGGTAAAAAGGTACGTACGTGTATCCTTGAACTGGCTGGTGATCCATCAGGTGGGGATTCCACCCACCCAATGGAGAACTCTTTTGTTAGTTGAGCATATGATTCGCTGATCTAGTGGGAACAATCATGACTCCTAAAAGGTAAGAAGAGACCTTAGTTTAAGTTAGAGTATAAGTACAGATTAATGGTGATCCACCATTACGATGAATGCGCTGGTATGATGAGAACGAGGATGGACAAGGGCGAGGTAAATTGTGTGATAAACTGTTTACGTGAATTGCATGATATTCAACTTATGTGCATGATAGCATGTGATAATTGTGGACTAGTGCGTTCACTTATGTGTATGTTCAAAGTGTTAGATATTTCTCACTCAACTCATCGTTGAGCATGCATTTGTTTTTTTTTGGCTGCACGCAGGTAAGACTAAGGTTAGTTGATTTAGGACTACAGCGAGACAGAGGAGATGTACGAAGGCAAGGCCTAAAGGAATAATTCCTACGATGGTATTCTCTTAATAAAGTCAGAATGATTTTTATTAAATTATAGTGTAGCTTCCGCATTGTTTTGAATTAACTACAATCAATGTTTGAATTATTTTGTACTCTCTCCGTCCACAAAAAAACTTCCCACTTTCCTTTTTCGTCCGTCCACAAATAAACTTCCCATTTCCTTTTTTGGAAAGTTTTTAATACTAAAAAGACTTAATTACCCTTCATTCACTCTCTCCCCTTATCTTTTTTTCTCCATTCTCTCTCTCCCTTATCTTTTTTTTTCTTCACCCAACCACACCTTTTTCTTCTTCTCCGTTCTTATCCTCTTTTCTTCACTTCTCTTTCTTTTCTCTTTTCTTCTTCATCTTCTTTCTCTTCTACTTCACCGTTCTTCTTCATCTTCTTTCTTTTTTCTTCTTCTTCTTCTTCCTTTTCTCTTTTCTTCTTCTTCTTCTTCTTCTTCTTCTTCTTC
>OOIL02006765.1:1071666-1103546 GCA_900332095.2 Cuscuta campestris | reverse complement strand
GGACAGGTCTAATGTAGTGTAATCTCCATCACCTCCGCCCATTTAATTTTTCTTTTTTCCCAAAGCTTCCCATATTTGTTCATAGTTCTAACTATAAATTTCCCAGATTTCCCCAATTCCTCAATTTAATTTTATGTGTAAGAAAGTTAATTTTTGTGGTAATAATGGTTGAAGGAGATGTATGAGGGTTCACAGAAGGAAGTGAGGATTGAGGATCGGAAGAGAGTAGGCATAAGGGTAATATGGGAAAGTCAAAGACAATTTCAACTTTTCTTAAAGTGCGTGCCGGGTCAAACCGGGAACTTCTTTTTTGGACGGAGGGAGTAATATTTAAATTTCTAAATTAAATGCTTTTAATTTATTTGGAAAATATTGTATATGGGTACCAATTTAGTAATAACCTGGACCGTTAATACATTTATTCGGGTTATGCGGGTTGGGGTGTTACACATCTCCCATCTCTTGAGTTTCACCTTCCCTCTTTTTACCGCTTCACCAAAGATAATATTTGCACCTTTATGTTTACATCCACATAATATCAGACCCCAGACAATAACACCCACAAGGACAGAGGCTGTGGTGAGCAAGGATATTACATGTCGCCCTCAAAGTATCATATATCAGAATCTTATGTGGTGTCGCCATTTGTGCGATCGGCCATCCTCACATATCAAGACATACATTATCAGCTAGGACATCCTTCTATAGACATTACAAATAGTAATTGTGTTGATACTAGTATGATATGTACATAAAAAGTATGAAAAAGGAGCTACACCTTAAGCTCAAGGCTACTTTCCTTTTGAAATGCCAACAATCCATAGTTGAATGGATAACCTACGGAGATCAAAATTCCAACTTATCTTATGCATGGGTCAAAAAGAGGAAACTCCAAAATCACATTACCTCTCTCACTAATGCAATAGGATTTGAGAAGAAGGGAAAAGCGGAGGAAGCTAAAATTCTAGTGGAATATTCTAAAAATCAGCTGGGGACTAGAATTGATATAAAGGATCTTAATAAAGGTATAGTTGATATGGGCGGTGTCTTGACTATAGAACAACAACTAATGTTGATCTCACCTGTTACACATGAAGAAGTTAAGAGTTTCTTATTTGAGATTTCTAATCAGAAGAGCCCGGGCCCGGATGGCTATAGTAGTGGATTCTTCACAAACAAATGGTCTAATGTAACGCCCCGAAACCTGGCTTAGTATTTTTAATTAAATTATATAATTAATTATTTACTGAGTCGGTCAACACGAGATTATTTTCTAAATTTCATACTTAATATGGGAGTTGACCTACGTTGTAGGACTCGCTGTTCTGAACCCAACCGCATAAACGGATTAAGAATCGGACTTATAGGGCCCAAGATACGACTGCTGAATAAGGTAGATGGGCTTAAATTTATTCTAACCGGCTAGAAAGTGCTAACAGGACCCTAAAATCTATTTAATTTAATACTCTCTCCGTCCACCAATGATTTTCTCATTGCACGTTACGAGGTTTGATCGACTTTATTTTCAATTCAATTTATTTGATTGTAAAGATAAAATTTAAAAATAAAATTTATACTCCCTCCGTCCCACAAAAAAGTTCCCATTTTGACCATAAATTGGTCAAACAATTACACACTTTGACCATAAATTAAATATAATCTAAATAAAGAAATGCTAAAAAAATTTGATATATCAAAACTAGATCTTAAGATGAATCCAATTATATTAAATTTATTTTATAATTCAATATACCTTTCTCACAATTTGTAGTCAAAGTGTGTAAATATTTGACTAAATACTACGGATACGGAGTATTCAAAATGGGAACTTTTTTGTGGGTCGGAGGAAGTAGTTAAAAAGTACATGAAAAGTTTTACAAAACTAGGGGTGACAATACTATTTTATTTTATGAAATGAATGGTCAAAATAAGCAAACAAAGTGAGTTAAGTTTAACTTGTGAATAGTATAATAGTATAGTACGAATTATTAAATAGATCTCCCGTCCGTTTCTCCTCTTCTCTACGTCAGTACCGTCCGTCGCCGTCAACCAGTAGCCGCGGCAACGCCGCCGAGCGCCGCCACATCGCCGAGCGCTGCCACGTCGCCTGCCTCTCTTCCCCGTCGCGCGCAGTGGGTTGGGTCGAACCAGGGAGTTTCAGCGGCTAATCCTCCTCCTTCAACTTGAATTTCAATTCCTTCGATTTTGAGGTGATTCGTGGTCCCAAATATCTATCATTAGCGTTAATTCGTAGCTTAGGATCTCGTTTGTGTTTAATCTTGCAATTGATGGTTGAAAATTGTGGAATTGATGAATGGGTTGGGGTGGTGAACCATTGGGGCTGGTTTGGGGGTCGGATTTCCGGCGGTTTTCCGGCGGGTCGCCGGCGGAGGATCGGCCCAAGCTGCCGGATTTTCTGTTAGGGTTCCTATTGGTATTTATTTGACCCAATTGGGTCAAATTGGTCTAATTGGGTTGGTTTGGGTTCTACTTTGGGTCAATTGAACTTGCTTGGGCTAAATTGGGTATAATCGGGTTGAAATTGGATAAACCCGTTCCCTGTTGGGTGTTGGGCCGGCTGCCCGGTCCGGCAAGGGGCAGGCGATTTGGTGGACGGGCTGCCGGGGCTGCCGGGTAGTTGTTGGGCCGGTTGGGGGTTGCCGGGCAGCTGTCGGGTTGATTGGGCCGATTTGGGCCGGCTGCCCGAGAGGGCTGTGAGGTTTCCGGGCGGTGGGCAGCCGCCTGGGGGGCTTGGTTGGTTGGTTTTCGGGCCGCCGGGTCTGTCCGGCGAGTTGTCGGCTTGATCCGGTGGTAACTGATACTGTTCCGGTGGGTGCAGCGGGCCTGAAGATAAATCCTTATTCACGAGTTCGCGACATAGGTAAGTTATTTTAAAATTGTTGAGTTAAATCTTGTTGTTTGAGCATGACGGTAATCGGTGAGAAGTGATTCTTTCGATAGGCCGCTGAGTGTTTTGTTCTGTTTATGGAAATGTTTAAGTGATTGTTGTCACTTGAGAACTCTGTTGAAAATTGGCCACCTAGTATACCTAGGTGGATCTGAACTGAATTGGATAGTTTAATCACCAATAGGACTGTTGTCAGGTTCAGGCCTTGTGGAGCATGTTTGCAAATCCAGTGATCCAGGGTTCAAAACGTACGTACGGGAGTCACTGTTCTACCTAAGGGATTCCTTGGTAGAGACACCAACCCGCCCATTGAGGATTCTCTTTGGGTTTGTCCGAGCATTGGCCTCGAGGGATCCGCTCGAGTGTCCGTAACTCTAGTATGTTGAATTAAGTCTTAGGGGCTGTTTGACAACTTCTGAATGGGTAAGTGCTGAACCAGTAAGAGGTCTGAACCATTAAGTGCTGAACCAGTAAGAGGTCTGAACCATTAAGTGCTGAACCAGTAAGAGGTCTGAACCATTAAGAGCTAGTATATTGCTTAACTATTCAGAGGCAAATGTCTGATCAATTCAGATAAGAGGTCTTAACCATTCAGACTCTGTATAATACTTAACCATTCAGAGGCAAATCTCTTAACCATTCAGACATCTGAACCATTAAGAGGCTGAAACAAACAGTCTGAACCATTAAGTGCTGAACCATTCAGACATCTGAACCATTAAGAGGCTGAAACAAACAGCCCCTTAATGTTGTAGGGACAAAATTAGCCCATTGAGAATAAATGAATTGGAACTGTTGGATCCTTGTAACCGGAAATAAATGTTGATTATTCACTGATGTTGCTAATTATATAAATGTGATACTATCTGCGAAATTAATTCTAGTGTTAGATCTTTCTCTCACTTAGCTTTCAGCTGAGTGTGTAGTCTTATTGTCTTTGACTGCACGCTGGTAGGGATTTGGATTAGGAGGGACAGCCTGGAGGACGTTGACGCGTGACGCCGTGGATGATGTCACCATTTTTTTATGGATATTTAATTATTGCGTTAATTAATTATTTGGGTTAAACATTTATTGTAGAACATTATTTTGAGACTTCCGCACTTGATAGACTTTACTCTGAACTTTTCGTATCTATTTTAGTGTTTTAATATTTTGAATAATTTGTCTAAATTGTTGTGTTGTGAATATCAATTTAGTAGCAACACGATTTGTTAACTCTTTGGTTCGGGTTATGCGAGTTTGGGTGTTACATCTAAAGTGGGTGAGCTGATTTCAAAAGATATTTTGAGCTTCTTTCAAAAAGATGACACGTTTAAACAAATCATTGCTACTAACCTAATTTTCATCCCAAAGAAGGAGGACCCAAAGTCCCCAGCGGACTTAAGACCCACTGCTGGCTGTGTCAAATATTATCAGTTTAAATCAAAGAGCTTTCAGAGAAGGAAGAGAATTAGTCCACAATGTTCATCTATGCCAAGAACATGCAAGTGGTTAAAACATAAAAGCCTCATCCCGCAGGTGTTTGATGAAGCTAGACCTCCAAAAGGATTATGACAATGTAATTTGGAAAGCAATCGAGCAATTGCTTATACTTCTTAAATTCCCTTCAAAGTTTATCAATTAGATTAGATACTGTATCACATCTACTACATACACTATACAACTTAGTAGGAGAGAATTTTGACATTTTTAAAGTGAAAAGAGGATTAAGGAATTGAAGTGACCCTATTTCACCTATTTGTCCTAATCATGGATTACCTAACCAGGTCTTTCCATTACTATGCTAGCAACAAAAGCTTTAGTTATCATCCTCTCTGTAAATCATTGAAGCTTATCAATATCATATATGCTGATGACCTAATTGTGGCATGTAAAGCTGAAGTGAAATCTATTAACTCTTTCATGCATGCCCTAGACCATTTCAAGTGTGCAACAGGTCTTTTTGTGAACTCTTTAAAGTCTGAAATTATCTTTGGTGGAATTCCTAAGGAGATGGAGGAGAACATGTTACGTCTGACTAATATGAACAAAGGTATGTTTCCTTTCAGATATTTAGAAAGCTCTATTACCTCTTCTAGGACTACTAATAAAGAATGTGGCAGATTAGTGGAAAGCATGACTGCCAAAATCACTCCATGGTCTTCTAAACATCTCTCTTATGCTGGAAAGGTCAATTTCAGCAATTCTATATTGTTTTGGATAATGAGTTTTTGTTGAAGACTTTTCCTAATTCCTTCAAAAGTGATGAATAAGGTCCAAATCCTAGGCAAAAATTTTCTTTGGTGTTCATCTCATGAATAAAAAAGAGTCCCTTTAGTTTCCTAAGATGACCTTTTCACTTCCAAAAAGAATGGAGGATTAGGACTCAAGAACTTGGTTATGTGGAATAAGGCTTGTATAATGAAGCTAATTTGGGATATAGCTTTGAAGAAGGACATTTATGGATTAAATGGATCCACATCAGATATCAGAGATGAGATTATGAATGATATGGGGGAGACAAGTATGTCATGGAGGGAGAAGGGAAGGGAGGTGGGAAAAAAGTAATTACCAGTAGTCATAGTGCAAACTTTAGAACCATTACCAACATTGATATGTGATGGTGAATTTAAAGAATGAGAACGAACATTGGAAAGACTACCTGTGTCAGAAGCAAAATGGTGAGAAGTGTTTGTGTCCATGTACCATGTAGGGTCGCGGAGGATATGGTCAAAGTGGTGGGCTAATGCATTTGGGTGGGGGTTTGTGGCGAAGGGTTGTAGTTGGGGGTGTGTGGGCTACAGGTAAAGGGGAGTGGGAGGGTAGGGGTTTGGGTATGGGGTTAAGTGACCGTAAGCATCACTCAGGTAGGGGTTGGGGGGATTGGGGTGGGCATAATAAGCTTGAGTGGGGAAGGTGTTGGGAGAGTTGGTCGGCTTAGGGCCCAAGAGACTTGGGTTTGGGTTGGGATAAGGGTAGGACGACTGCCAAGATGGTGGACCGAAGGTGGGCCGTCGATTTGATCTCGACCTCCGTCCTCGACCTCGACCGCGGTTGCTGCTCCCTCATCCGCGTCTTCCGCTCCCTCTATTAGAACCACGCTTGTCGCTGCTGTGACTGCCCCAGCCACCACCAGTGTCGTAAGACTTGCCATGTGGTCCCAGGTCAAAAGAATAGGAACATGTAGCTTCAAGCTGGAGATTATTGTGAAGGCCAAGTGAGGAGGAGTGGAGGAGGATGTGGTGGAGGCTTTCTCCATGGTAGACATTGCAGAGGTTCAGCGAGAGAGAGGAACGCCGAAAGAGAGAGAGGGGGGAGACACCGAGGGAGAGCCGAGTGTGATTGGCGAAGGGAGACACCAAAGTAGAAAGACACGGTGAGGGGGGAGATGGAGCGACGGATAGGGTTTCTACTCTAATACCATGAATAATGAATATTTTCTGTATTTATACTCCCCCGTCCCAGAAAACATTTCTCCTTTCTTTTTTCATCCGTCCCAAAAAATACTTCTCATTGCTATTAAAAAGTCACTTTTACCCCTTACTTTTTCATATCATACCTATCACATCATACCTTTTCACTAATAATCTATCCATCAAATCATACTTTTACCCATCACATCAAAGGACATTTTTGGAAATTCAATACCAAAATACACTCACCTTAAATCTCTCTCTAAAACCAAAACTCCCATGTTTTCCGGGACGGAGGGAGTGTATATATATATATATATATATATATATATATATATATATATATATATATATATATATATATATATATATATATATATATATATATATATATTTGCATTCTGCCCCACAACCAGTAATCACTAATCACATAAATATAGCATATCTCGGGATCAAAACAACATTGTAGTACCACGAGGTTCAAGCATACAATTTGGAGTGCATTTAGGTTTTAACAAATCGAGTACTTACAAAACAACACCAATATAATCATCCAAACCGTCTCTCTAGTCTCTACTCTTCAATTTTGAAACTCCATGGATGTTTTCCTCGCATGTTCTTCGCTCTGTTCCTATTCCCTTGCCTCCTTTATCTATGTATCGAGTTATAATTCTTCATTATTATGGGGACTTTTTTTTCTTTTCCAATTAGGGATCGAAAGAAAATGATCCGTAACAATTACCCACGGGACTATGTTAGCACTATTTTTATTTTATACTCCTCGTGTTCTAAAATAAAATTCTCATTCATAAATAATATGGTCAAGCTATACTCTCAAAATCCTTTTTTTACAATTCGATTTTTTTGGACAAGGATTCCATATTTTAACCATTAATAAATACTCCGTATAATTATTTCAAATAGTTCGTAATTGAACATTGTCAAGTTTTTACTCGTACTCCGTATTAGTTAAGTTTATGGGCCCTGTTCCGTTCAACTTATTTTTTCTTATTTTTTCTTATTCTTATTAAAATCAGATTAGATCAGATCAGACTAGATCAGATCGAATCAGATCAGATCAGATCCAATCAGATCAGATCAGATCAAAACTTACTAAAATCAGATCCCATCAAGAATTATTATTATTATTATTATTATTATTATTATTATTATTATTATTATTATTATTCTTGTTGTTGTTGTTGTTCTTAAAATGAAAAAGAATAAACTTTAGAAACAGGTTAAATAGAAAAATGAGAAAGTAATCCTTAATTATTAGACGTCGGAAAAATTAGTTTTAAAATACATTGACAATGTCAATCTAATTGTACTTTTAAAATATATTTTTATTGCTACTTGTAATTTGAGTTTCTAAAGTTTTGATCTTTTATAAGGATGAGATATTTTAATAAAAATACTATCTCTTTTATATATTGATTATCTAAATTTAATTACTTTTTAATGTATATATAAATTAAATATTTATTCTAATGTATATATGAAGTACTACCTCCGTCCCAGAGTATTTGTCCACTTTTATTATTACACATCATCCAATACACTTCTTTAATCTATTTTATCTTGTAATTTGTATATTAAAAAATTATAGAAATTATATATTAATAATCTATATGTTAAGACAAATCAAACAAGATCTTACATGACTATATTTAGGCTTACACATTGAGAGAATTTGATGAGTCAAAGTGCTTAGATGAACAGTTCCAAAAGTCAAAAGTGGACGAATACTCCAGGACGGAGGGAGTAATTCTTAAAATATTAAATTAATATTCTAATTTCACAAAAAAATAATCATAAAACAAAAAAAAATTATTACATTGTAATATGAATGATTATTCTAATATATGTATTAACTAATTTTATTTTATTAAAAAATATTCATTAAATAAAAAATATTGATTATATTATAATATGAATTATCATCACAATTTTCAAACGTTATTATAAAGTCAAATCAAAATTATTGATTTGAATTTTAAATCAAATCATAATTAATCAGATCAGACTAGATTAGATCAGATCAGATCAGATCCAATCGGATCAGATCAGATTCAATCAGATTAGACCAGATCAGATGAGATCAGATGAGATCAGATCAGATCCAAGCAGATCAAACCAGACCAGATCAGAACTTAATAAAATGGGAGAAGTACAGAAATAGCACTAGGATATGTGATTAATGCCCAAAATAGCACTGCTATTCAGAATGGAAGTCCCGCATGGACATGAGTGTTTGAAATGCCAATTTTGCCCTTTTATAACAAGTATCACCAAATTTTGGCAATTAGCACCTGGTTTTTTGCCACACTGCCATCATCACTACCACCTCTATCACCGCATTGCCTCCCTTCGCACCACACTATCATCATCGCCACCGCCATCAACGCCACACTTATTTCCGCCCACCACCACCACATATCTATTTGTGCCACCGCCACTACCACATTGTCTGTTGAAACACGGGTTTAACGTGTTTTCGTACTTAAGCCGTGTTCGTTTTTATGACAGGTTTTGATAATGCCAAACCGCCGTGAACGAGACAAGTTATTGAATATACAAGGCGAGAAATAAATATAAGAAGAAAGCAAGAGAACAAGACCCAAAAGAAGACCAAGAACGAAGACCGTAATCTTAGCGTTGTTGAGTCGGTCATAATTGTGATCAAGACCGACCCAACCTTTACACATTGGCTCTTTAGGCTAAAATTCTTTTCATTGCATTTCAAACATCATAAAAATGTTTTTCAAACATGTTTAAAACATTAAAAACACTTGGTGTTCGCCCAAACCAAAAATCAAGCCATCCGGCGTTCGGGTTTCAGAAACTGGCGTTCGGCATTCGGTTTTCGGCGTTGGTTTTTGGCGTCCGAACTAACCAAGTGGTTTTCAACTTTTTATGACTGGTTTTTACTTCTGGGAACATTTAAATAGTTTTTCATAAAAAACACTTCAAAAACCACCTTTCGTTTTTTGTCGTTTGATAAAAACCACGCGAAACAGCATAAACTTGGCTAGCCGTGGTTTTTACTTAAATGAAGTGGTTTTCAAGTCTTTTTGTGTGGGAATTGTTTTTTAATGCATTTAAATGGTTCTCCAATCAAAACATCATGAAAACCACCTTTCGGTTTTGTCTTTTGGTGAAAACCACCCGTGTACGGTGTTGACTTGGTCAACCGTGGTTTTTACCTTAACGACGTGGTTTTCAACTTACAAAGCTTGTTTTGACATCAAAATGCATTAAATAAGTGTTTTATATACTTAGTTTTTACTTTGGAGAACTTTGCATTTTTCGGTCGGGTTTCAGTGCCGGTCAGCTAGGCCATGGTTCTGGGCTAGCCATCTACCCAGCGATGGTAGATTTCACCCATGCATGGGTAAGTGATCCCGGGATTACAGAATCATGCCACCCAGCGATGGGAAGATCTTCCCATCGATGGGTAAGCATTCCCTTAGCCAAACCAATTTTCAGAACCATGCCAAACAGCGATGGGAAGTTCTACCCATCGATGCTAAAGCCTTGGTGCAACATTACCACAAGGCAGAATGCCCTTACCCAGCGATGAGAAGCTTTAACCATCGATGGGAACACAGCGATGGGAAGGCTTAACCATCGATGGGAAGGCATGACCGTTGGGAGTCATTTAAGGCTGATTCTTTCCTTATTTGAAAGTCAACCTCCCACCCAGCGATGGGAAGCATTTACCCATCGATGGGTAGGTAACCGTTGGCTTCAAAACTGAAGGAAAATTGGCTTACCAACGATGGGTAAGTCCTAAACATCGATGGGAAGCCAATATTCTGCAGATCCCAAATCTTTTCAATCCCATAAATCAAGCCAATCACCACTTTAATGCATTGGTCCGTTGGAGCCTATTTTGGCACTATAAAAAGGGGTGTTTGGGTCTGCTTTTCTCACCAATTTACTTCACAACATTCATACTTTCATTGCATTCAAATATCATCATTTTCTATAGCTTTCTAGAGCCAATTTGTGTGAAGTTTGAGTTGTTCTTGAGCGTATATATTTTACTCATATCCACTCTTAAGGAGAGTCTTGTTCTTGAGTGTCTTAGTGTTGTATACACGTTAAGGGAAGCTTGTTTCCCTTGGTTGTACGAAGGAAAAATATTTTCCTTCGGGTTGAAGTCTTGGAGTGCGGTATCTCCGAGCAAGGTTATTGAGGCTCGTGGGACTCGAGTTCTCAGGTTGTAACGGTTTGTTAAGCACCCGTAAGCTTAACGGAAGTAGTGTAGCTCGAGAGAGTCTCTCGGGAGACTGGATTAGCCACACGTTGTGGTGAACCAGTATAAATCTTGGTGTGCTCCCTTTACGCTTTCTACGCTCTTTACTTTTCACGTTCTTAACTTTTTATTCCTGCGATTTCTACGATCAAACGCTATTCACCCCCCCTCTAGCGTTGGTCACTTATTCTAACAATGTCGTCGTCGTCACTACACTTCTATCGCGTCTGCCACCGGCCCACTGCAATCCTGCCACTATCACCTCCACAACCACCACCACACTGCCATCATCATCGCCAGATTGCACGAACCTGCACCGCCACACTGCAAAAATCCTCCACAACACCACCATCTCCACTGCCACACTGTCACCTCCATCGCCACACTACCAAGTACCACCATGCTGTCCGCTGTCGCCACACTGCCTCCAATGCTGCCGCCACACAACAACTACCAACGTCACACAACCATCCTTTGCCGCCATAGTGCCATCATCACCACAACCATCGACGCTTCCACACTACCTCCCTCTGCCACCACACTATAAAATTCACCGCCACATTACCACCCTCTTCCGCCACACTGCCACCTCTTGCTGCCACACTGCCACCCTCCACTGCTACAGCGCCACACTGCCTCCCAGTTGCAGCAGAGGAGAAAATGGTGAATCCGATAGCAAGGGAGAGGCTGGTAGAGAATTCTAAATTTCAATATAAATGATAAGAATCACTTTCACTTCATCTGTCACTACAATTAGGCATCGATGATGGTGATCGTGCTTTGCTGGCATAAATTGATGCTGAATCACTTCAAAATCATCGAAAAACTGGTACTGGTCATTGCCCATTCACTTCATCCATGGTTGGATTTTCGGCTGATCAAACATCGAGGACATTGAAAAAAGCCTGAGAATAATTGGATCTAAGGCAGAAAATTAGGGTGCGGTGGCGGCGGTTTTTTTTGCAGCACTAAAAGAAGGGTAGATTAGGAATAATTTCATGCCTAATACACTACTCACTCCTACGAAAGTAAAAGAAGCAATAGCAATGCTATTTTAGACTTTTTAGGTTATTTTAGTGCTATTGATGGGGATTTCATTATTAAAATCACATCAGATCAGAAAAAATAAGTTGAACGGAACGGAGCCATAGCCACCTTAATTTAATTTCGTTACCCCAATAGTTAAAATATCAATCAAAAATAAATATGACAAAACATTGTCAAAATTTGAATTTTATTTTTTAAAGAAAACAAATACTTTTTCCTGTGGCGTTATGTAATTGGCAAAAACGAGTTTGATTGCAGATTACTGTGTTAGAAATGTACTAAGCACAAGGTCTATATAAGTAACATATGCAGGGTTTACTCGTTGCGAGTAAGTATATGGTATCACCGGCTGTACCTAGAGATAGGTATATCTGGTCAGTACTCATTCTGAAGCTAAGTGGTACTTATTCTCGCACAAACATAACAATTCATTTGAAATAGCGTGGTACTCATTCTGAAATAACGCAGTACTCATTGTGAAATAACGTAGTACTCATTTTCACACATTTATACAATATTCATTTACGAATAATGTAATACGCATTCTAAAACCTAGTAGTACTCATTCCCAAATTGTCTAATACTCATTCTTAAATAACATGCCATTCATAAAAATTTAAAATCTTGCGGAAGACCAGATTGGAATTAGAACAGATTGAATTAGAGCTTCGCCGACCAGAATCACGAAATCGTGGATAGGAAGAGTCTTCTTCATCGCCGATCAATTTCGCCCGAACTTTCCGCCTTCATCGCGGATACCCAGTCTGGACACAAGTTTTTGGAGTCGCAGAGCTGTTACGACGATGGAGGGCAGAGAGCAAGATGCTGGAGACGGAGGAGATGAACATGGCGACGAAGACGTTGAGGTGGGCGGCTGATTCAACCCTAATTCTGATCAATTTTAGTCCTGCTGTACGGGAAGAACCGTACAGCCATATGTACAATATAATTTGCGACTCGTTGCTATTGATATTCCATCGATCCAAAAAAGAATATCACAGTTATTATTTCAGGTTCTTGATAACTTTTGCTTGTTTACTCATTATGATTACCCATTTGATAAAATAAAATAGTCTTATCACATCTTATTTCGTAAACTTTTTTATGTATTTTTGAACTATATGGTTTTTACTTTTTGTTTTTTTCGCGGGTTGGATCTCCTCGAGGTTCATCTTTTTTTCTTTTTTTTTTTTGAAAAAAAAACAATTTTTAATGGGGGATGGGGTGGTGGTGGACTTTGTCAATATATATGATGGCAGCTAGTTTTGTCCAAAAGGATCTAGGTAGCCACTAGCTTAGCCCCTAGAAAAAGTTGATTCGAGATGAAGATCTAAGGCGCTAGCTGCTGTACTCTACGTCTTCAATTCCATTAACTATCAGCCCGCTATTGCTAATAAGGTGGAAAGCCAACCCCTGGCATCCCACGCCCCGCCACGAGAGAATTACTACTCCCTCCTTTTCTCAAAAGAGTTTCTCTTTTGACTTTGGAGAAAAATAAGGAAGTGTTAAATTGTAGTTGACTTTTCAATTTTGTCATTGATGTGATGGGTAAAAGTAAGATGTGATAGTTTAGTTGTTAGTGAAAAAGTATGATGTGATCGGTAGGGTATGAAAAAGTAGGAGTAAAAGTGATTTTTTAATAGAAAAGGAAAGTGTTTTAAGAAAAACAAAAAAAATGAAAGAGGAAGAGTTTTAAGAAACGGAAGAAGTATAAGAAAGATACGGAGTAAATAATTGTATAATCTCAAGCTGGTTTTAGAGAAACTATTTCGTATTCGGTACACACAAAAACTATATATTACAAATAATACTCCCTCCGTCCCCCAGTTTTTGTCCACTTTTGACTTTTGGAACTATTCATTTAAGCACTTTGACTCATCAAATTCTCTCAATGTGTAAGCCTAAATATAGTCATGTGTGATCTTGTTTGATTTGTCTTAACATATAGATTATTAATATATAATTTCTATAATTTTTTAATATACAAATTACAAGATAAAATGGATTAAGGAAGTGCATTGGATGGTGTGTAAAAATGAAAGTGGACAAATACTCTGGGACGGAGGGAGTATAACTCTCACACAATCCGTTGTTCAATTCCTCGTCATTCTCCTTCATATATATACACCACTAGCTAGTTTATTTTCTTTCACGAATAATCTATTTTAACACTAATATAATATGATATCGCAATTTAACACTAAATTTATTATTGCAATCTTCTTTTTTTTTAATTTTAGTAATTTTTAAACATTCAAAAAATAAATGAACGTACATACTTCATTTAATGTAGAGATGTCAAATCGGTCGGTTAGATCGGGTTCGGGTTCAGTCACTTCAAGTTCGGGTTATTTTGGATTTGATTCATTTTGGGTTCGGGTTGAGAACTGTATGTTCATGACCCAGTGTCATCGGGTTCGGGTCGACCCAACGGGTTATGACTTTGGTTTTTCAAATTTTTAAATTCACATTAACACTTACATTTTCTATTAAATAAATTTAAAACATCAAAAAAATGTATTAAATCTATAAAATTATTATTTTTAACTCGGGAGTAATTTTTAGATGTATAAATCAATATAAGGAATTTAAAAATGCTTAAGTTTTGGAAAAAAGTAAGATAAACATGCAGTATCATTAAAATTTTATGTGAAAATATAAATTTATACACTAAAAACGAGTAGTAAAGTGTATACTTTTGAAAAATTCTTACTTTAGCGGGTCAGGTCAGGTTCGGTCGGGTTGTTTGACCTATTTTTAGCGGGTCATTTCGGGTTCAGTCATCAAAACCTTTATTCAAAATACAGTGTTTTCAGATCGGGTTTCGGGTCAAAAAAGTCGGGTCATTTTTTGTCAGGTCTAATTTAATGTAATACTCGCAAATTTATAGGGAGAATTGAAAGACTCAAATAGAAATTAAACATAAAGAAAAAATCAAAATGAATTCTTCATATTTTTTATTATTAAAATAAGATTTATAATTTCAATAATGAAATCATTTAATACCAACAAACACTACGAGATCTTAATCTACAGTGTCACATTGTCAGAACGTAATAATCATTTTTTAAAGAAAAACATAGAACTTTTATTTTGGGAATGAATAATTTTTTCCTTCTATTTTAGATGACTTTTAAAATTTTCATAAATTTAATCAGTTTTTTAACTTAACACAAAATCATACTCAGCACCCTCTCCAATCCAAAATATTAGCATAACTGGACATTTTTTAGTCAAATTGTACGAACTTTAATAATTAATTACATTAGATCTATATTGCATATTACACCTTTTTTTCTTAGAGTGTTTTGTCTAATTTTAACTTTTTATAGCCAATTAAGATTGATCATTAACTTTTTACCAATTTAAACCAAAAAAATTAAAAAATAGACAAATATTTTAAGAGGGGGAATTAAAATAATACACTCCATACAATAAAAAAACAAAAGTAAAAAATAGGGAGAGAGAGTAAAAAAGAGGAGAAAGTAGAGTCACTACTAGAGTGAATAGAGGGGGGCATTGAATTGAAGTGGGGGGGCCCAGCATCTGCGTTTCCCTAACTCAGCCAGCCACAGGCAGCCCACCCACCAAAATCCAAAACTCCAATTTCATCAAAATATTCCAAACGCAACACTCCAAGTGAAAGAGAACAAAAAGAAAGACAGTCATGATATGATGACGCCACGCCGGTCAAATTTTACCCCTCCCCCCCCCCCATAAATGCCGCCGGTCTTCCCCTTCATTCATTCTTTTCACTGAATTTGAAGCTCATCAATTTATGAATTTCTGTGCTAGCTGCTAGCTTCTAGCTTCACCACTACCCCCATACGCCCCCCTTCATGATACATGCAAGATGGTGACTCTATCATTCAAAAGCGATCATGATTTCTTGCTTTATAGAGACATGTATATATAAATATAATCCTCCATTTGTCCTTAAATATTTGTCATACTTATATTTTTGAGATAAAATATCAAGTTTTTTCAATTCATTTTATTTACATATTGGCATAGAAATAAAAAATAAAATTTACATATCAAAAAACTACATGAAAAGTTCTTCGAAATAAGATGTGTCAAAAATATTTTATTTTATCAAATAACCAATGAAAATGTAGAAATAAACAAAAGTTCTCGTGACTGCTGAAAAAGAAAGTGTGACAATATTTTGAGACGGAGGGAATATAATGATTATTGGAATGTGGTATCCAATATGGGAGGAACGAAATATTTAAATGATCCCGAGAGTAATTATCTATAGTGAAATTTGCACTGAATAGGACTAAAACATAAATCAGTTCCCAATGTAAATCTTAAACTTTTTTATTCTCTAAATAGGACTTAATAATGACTAGTGAGAAAAATAATATCCAAATGATGTTAGACATTTAGTTGAATAATGACTAGCTAATAGATAATGACCAATTGTCCTACATAAGGAAATAAAAACATATGGTCCTATATTGAGAAAGTCATTATGTTTTAGTCCTATTTAGGTAAATTACCCGAATACAAATACTCATTATATTTCAAATGGGAGTTTGTGTTAAAAGAAATGAAAATTCAAATATGAGTTCAGATTTAAATGTTAAATAAATTTAAATATTCTATCTGTTCTAAAATAATGTTACCCACGTCCCTGATCATTAATTTATTTAGTTTTGATAAACTTTGACCACTAATTAAATTAAATTTATATTAGATATTGATACGAATTAAAAATAATTTTATTACATTTGTGTTATATGCCCCCTTCGTTTTAGAATGATCTTTTCAAATACTATTCCAATGGTCAAATTACAATCACTTTCTTTATCTATTTCTTTTAGTTATTTGATAAAATAATATAATCATGTCACCTCTTTTTATAGACCTTTTGATGTATAGTTTTAAAATATAATTTTTTTTAAATTTTACACCTATAATCAAATAAATTGAATTGAAAATAATTTAAGTCAAACTTCGTAAACCGAACTGGTAAGATCATTTTTGGACGGAGGGAGTAATATTTTCAAAAATAATTTTTTTACATTTGTGTTATATAGTATTAATAAGAATTCTTACTCAAGGAGTGTATTATTTAGTTGTAATTTTTGACAAACATAATTTCGAATTGATTTGTTCTATAAAAAGAATATAAATTGACTTGTAATAAAGTAATTTAAAATTATTATTAAACATATATAAAGTCTATCCAAGTATCAGATTTAGGCTCTACACTTTACCACCAATTTGCGATCAAAATCAAATTTACTTTCTCTCAGTGACCATCTAGCCAGGTCTGAGAGGGCCCTCGGGGATGTGGCTCATCCTTTCTTTATTTGAGAGATTAAAATTAAGTAAGTTAGTAAGAGGTGTTTAAAATTTTTACACAATAATAATAGTAATATTAATTATGGTAGTCTTTGCTTATTAGCTAGTCTGTTTTTATTTATTAGGTTGATTCCTATTTGTACAGGGGAATGTTTCCTATATATATTATTGTATCTTCCATTACTCTTTGAGTAAAACTATGATTCCAACACGGTATTAGAGCAAGGGTTTCTCCCTTTTTAAAATAGTGTGCATGCTCAACAGTTGCAATCGATCTCGACGAACATGTCTATCAGCCGCCATTCTTTATCCTTCTTTCTCTCCAACAAATTATAAGTGTGCCTAACTACTGTCGTCATTTATCCTTCAATCTCTGTCCAAAACAAATTAGGTGCGTCATAAAAAAACTAGAAAGCTGCGTTGGTCTGTGTTTCTTCTAGAGTTTGAGAGCATGAAAAACGATAGAGAAGCAGAGAACGCCAAGAATGAAAGAAAGAAATCCTCGCCCTCGCTCTTATCACTAACACCTTCCCTAGGGAAAAATTTAGCAAACATACTCTCAAGCTCGCTCGTTATGGAATGAAAATCTTCTTCTCTACTTCTAGCAGTTATTCTCACAAAACCGCTTCCATCGACTCTGTTCCAGTAAAAATGCTCCAAGCTACTCATCGTTGGCATGGTGATCGATATGATGATCAGCTTGGGGGGATATGGTTACCATAATTGTTAGTCTATTATGATTAGAATTTTCTCTTGTATTTCTTATATCGCAAATTCTTTCTTGGACCTAAGGTCCGCACTCATTTCATGGACCTTAGTACATTTGTAGCACTAAAGAAGCAAAGTGGACCTTTAACAAAAAGTAAAATATCCAAATGCAAGTCCATGAAAAATGTGATAAGCTTCACATTTTAAATGTGCACCTTAGGACTACGTAATCATTGCTTTTCCGATCCTATGAATACGGATTAAACCTTCATTATTCAATTAGATCAATTATTATCAAATTGTGTAAAAAAATAAATAAGAATGAAGAAATTGCAAACAAAAATAGTTAATTAATTGATTAAATTAACAATACTTCAGTTGCAACAGTTCGATTCAGGATTTTCAGTTCTCATTTTTTGAGAACTTGTGCGAGACTATTTTAAAAAGTAAATGGTTGGATTTGGATTATATATGTTTACCTCAAAGGTAACATTTGAAACTATTTTTTTTGGGTCGAGTATAATATGGGTCATGCACGAAATAATGTGTGATTGGTATTTTTGCATAAAACGATAAGAGAGGATCTGTAAGAGGAAAATAATGAAAGGAAAAAAGAGGAGTTTGTTTGTGTGTATGGAGAGCGACGAGTCTGTGTGTAAGTAGTGATGAACCATTATAAGTTTGGCACTGAAAAACATGGCACTCTCTTCTCTCTCTTCCTCGTGTCTCCCTCTTTTTTCTTTTTGACATTTATAAGGCTTGCAGTGCATAATAGTAGCAGTTCAGTAGGACATCACTGTTCTTTCTCCCCCTGTCCTCTTTTTTTTCTTTCTTTTTCTCTTTTTTACCCCTATGATTAACATTATTTTCCCTATGATTAGCATTCTCCCATATCAGATTTTACTCCCTGCATCCCTAGAACTTTACGTTTACATTTTACTTAAAACGAAGTAAAATTTTACGTTTTTTTCAATTCTTTTTATTTAAAATTAATATATAAATAAAAAATAAAACTTATATATATAAAAAGTACATAAAAAATTCTACAAAATATAGGTGACAATAACTTTTTATTTCATCAAATAGCTAATGAAAACAAATAAATAAACAAAAGTTTCAGTGATTTTTGAATAGTTAAGTGAGTCATTTAGAGATGGAGGGAATATATATTTATGAATATGATTGGTAAGTTTATACAAGTAATACGGAGTATTAAATTTTGAAAATTATATGATTAATAATTTTTCAAATTAATAGAAAAATATTATCAATCACATACTCTTTTCTTAGAGCACTGGAAATACGTTTGAAGCCCCGGGGCTTCAAACTGGGGCTTCAAACTTTCTCTCTCTGCCACGTCAGCTTTAACTTATACCAAAAATTTACTGAAAATGGGTTTGAAGCCCCGGGGCTTCAAACCTTCATTTTTTACATTTTTAAATATACATCTTCTAAAATTATATTAATAAAATGTAATTAATTTATTATTTAATTATCTTGAAAAACAAATAATAAAAAAAATACATTCATTAAATTTAAAGAAATTGAAACGACAATAATTTAAAATTTAAAAAATTACATTCGTTAAATAAAAAAAGCGACAATAATTAAAAAAAGATACATTAATAAAAAAACTAAGGTAAATTATATTTCGCCTTGATCTCTCTTATTCTTTGCTCGTAGATCATTCGTCTGAAACCCGACAACGTAGAAAGGTCGGTTTCCATGACTTTGATCTCGTCCTCCTGCTCCTTTAGCTTCAACTCCTTCTCCTTTAGCTTCAACCTCTCTTCTTGGAGATTGAACACCCGAAGTTGTTCAACCATTGCCCGGCCGATTTCGTCGCGAGAAGAAACGGAAACAGAGCCGGACCCTCCTGAACCCGAGGCAATGAATTTTGCCTTCTTTCTTCCGATCGGCCGTGGAATAGGGTCCTCGTCATCGGAATCCGCAACGTTGAAGGGAGGGATTTGATCGGATGAACCGATAGTCTCGTCGACCTCAACCTCGGCGTCAACGGAGGATCTTTTCCGGAACGATCCGCCATCGGGATTGTTGAGTTGTTGCCACTTCGGGGAACGGGTCAAAATCCTCCAAAGATCGATGGGCACCTTGCCTTGGTGCCCGTCATCTTGATACCGGGTCGTGGCAAGCCGGAGAACATCGGCGTTGTTCGTCCCGCTCCTCCGGGACCGGGAGCATTCCTCGTAAACTCCGATAAACTTTCGGACTTTACGGTTGATGTGGCTCCATTTGGAAGTGAGTTGGTCCCGGGTACGGTAGGAGTCGTCCTTGTTCATCGCCATGAAGAACTTCTCCTCGATACGATCCCACATCGCATCCTTCGTTTGCTCCGAGCCTTTAAAAAAATATAACACGTGCAAGAAATCAAAGAATTTCTGGGGGCACTAGCACGAGCAAAAATGGTTGAAAAGTCTACTGTTTGAAAGAGAGTAAAACAACACGAAATCCCAGGAGCTAATCCAAAATAACCTACTCGATTGACAGGCATAGCTTTGATAGCTGCTTTATCTGCCTGAAGTCGTGTAAACCAGAAATGAATTTTTTTAATGACACGATTAAATATAATTTTATATAAATAAAAATATAAATATATTAGAAAAAATATAATTTTTACCAATGATAGGATGCTGAGACGTCAACCCAAGTCGACGCCAATAAGCACTCCTCATCCGGCGTCCACTTTTGGATTGACCGTGCCGCCTCGGTCATCGTGCCTTTTGCTTTGTGGCTTTTCCGGCGTGTACTTTTTTTCGACCCGGTCGATTCCGGTTGAGTCTCCGAAACCGAATCTCGCTCGACGTACCCCGATTGTTGCGTCTCGAAGATCGGCGGTTGATCGCCGAACTCTTGGTAATACCACATCGCGGTGTCGCTTGGCGCGAGATTGTCGGGAAAAAAGCCGGACCCGGAAGGATTCATATTGAAAAGAGAGGGAGGGAGTTTGAAATTGAAGAAGAATGAAGAAGAGTGAAGAAGGTGTGAGAGATTGGGAGGGGAGGGGGGGTTTGAATTTATAACAAAAAAAATAATTTTCCTTTTTTTTGCCTTCAACGGCTATTAGAGCCGTTAGGGAGGAGGGGGGAGGGGAATCACAAGCGTCATTCGTTTGACGCAGCTCCTATAACGTCACGGTAACGGCGCAGGGGGCGGTGTTTAACGCCCTCCGGGCGTGAAAAGCTGCTTAACGCCTTCGGGTGTGATGGGTATACCGAGTGCCCTTAAGGGTAAGAGGAGACACCATGTAGTTTACTAGCTTTATCTGGGTTTTTTGTACAAACTACAAAGTGAGATATATACAAAATTGAAAAGGTAAATTTTATAGTATGGACTATATCGAGTAATTAAGATTGGATTGAAAAAGTAAAAAAACGTATAAATATGTGCAAAAAATTATTTTTGAGTGACGCGAGTTTTGTTAAAATAATTCGCAGGTCCATGCGTTTTCAAAAGGACAAAAGAAGACCTTGCATTTTGTTGTAAAAACTGGAAAGGGACATTCCACCCACTATTCCGTTAATGTCCGTTAAAAAAATATATTTTTCTCATTTTGTCCTTGCTGTCGTCATTTTATTTGCATTTATTTTTTATATGAGAAATATTTTTGAATTTTTGAAAAGCACTTATATAAGAAATTGAAAAAACTTTTTTAAAAAAAATAAAAAGTGAAGGCCCTGATCGAGCTTTATTAACATCGGTCCAAAAGGTGAAATCCCCCACCCTAGACGATACATTTTAGATGAGCTTTATTAAAATCGATCCAACCTTTTTAACATAAAACTATCAATGGAAAAAAATTGGTGCAATACATTTTTAAATGGTCTTTTACAGAAAAACAAATAAATGTCTCCTCTAAATTTTTACAATAAAATATTATGGCTCCTGATGTCTTTTTTCTAATAGAAAGACCTCCAAACTATTTAAGCAAAACTTGCATCATCTAAAAGTAAATCTGAAATATGTACCACAAAAATGTTAGATATTCATTTCATTTCTAACTGAAAAAGTATCCTTGTTTTGACTTATTTGGATCAAACAGTCATATCTGATCTTTTACTCATAAATTCAATAAATTGACTTCATCTTGATTCTTGAGATAAAGAAGTTACCGAGAATTCAATTAAGCTTCTAAAGTGATATGTGACAAAATTATTGTGAGGAAAAAAGATACCCAAATAAAGAAGCATAGATGAAGGAAAATAATTAATAGTGCAGATAAAGAGTATAATCTTTTTCTTTATAAAAATGAATTATAAATTAAATAATGAGAGAGGCCAGCGAGGGTTGTATCATTAATAATACATTCTTCAATGCTCCGACCAAGGCTGGATCATCTAACAAAGATCTTCAAATAGTCCAAACACTACATCTAACTCATCTAACCACCATGCGCCCAATCTCGACACTAGCTGCGCCCAGATGGAGCATACATACATACATATATGTGTGTGTCTATATATATATATATATATATATATATATATATATATATATATATATATATATATAGTATATATAGAGAGAGAGATTATTTCAAGTGAGAATGATCAACGAGAATAGATCTTATCGTTAGAGTGATGCATTCTGAGGTCACCACGATGCATTTTACTCTTCTAGTAGTGCATTTTAATTTCAGCACTGACAGAAAATTTTGTTTCATTTACACAATATTCTGTATAGAATTAATATTTGTCCAATTTGACTGAAAAAATTTAAATTTCACAAATATAATATTCTAGTTGTTAGAATATAAATAACTATTCTTGGGCCACAACCACAAGCTTGAGCTTTTGGTTGAATTGGTTCCTTGACATGGTATCAGAGCCTCGTTGACTAAGAGGTCACGGGTTCGAAACTCAGCGCCACCCAGTTTAAAAAAATTTAAGGTTTCACGTGCAAGGCTCGAAAAAGACTACGCCTGCACGTGAGGGGCGTGTTAGAATATAAATAATTGTTTCTGGGCCACAACCACAAGCTTGAGCTTTTGGTTGAATTGGTTCCTTGGCACTAGTAATATAATACTAAAGTTTTTGTTTCTATTTACAATAATTGATAGAATTTAGGATGAGGTATGGACAACTGAATTGGGTAATAAGAGCAAAATAATCGGTATATAAGCTCTTGAGTTGAACTAACTAATCAATTGGATTCAATCTTTTAATGTGGTTCAACCTAGGTATCTTATTGCCCAATCTAGATATCTTAACCCCATCCCAAATTTTGTCATGGTATCAGAGCTGGTTTTGGTCCACCTCGTTTGTCAAGGTGTCCGTCTAGACGTTCATTCCTAGCGGCCCATTTGTCTTTAGCCCAGTTGTCCGTATGGAGTATGTACCCAACGGCCTGTGGCCCGTTTAACACGATTGCTCGTCTGGAAGTCCATACCCAGCGGCTCGTGGTCTTTTAGGTGTTGGCGCTCAAAAAAATATCAAGGGGATGGGAATCTATTTGCAAATGGTCAACCGGTTAGATTCAAAATGGCCCGGTCATCCACTTGAGGGGGAGTGTTAAGAGTATCCCACATCGGAAAAGTGTGAGGAAAATAATTAGTATATAAGTTCTTGAATTGAACTAACTAATCGATTGGATTCAATCTTTTAATGTGGTTCAACCCAAGTGCCTTATTGCCTCAATCAAGTTATCTCTACCTGAAAGAATTATTTGGAGAGAATTCTCTGTATTATTTCTTGTCTTGTGAAACTTTTTCTGAATACAAAGATCTAACCCTCTTTATATAGGAAGATGGTAAAGTAAAAAAGGAAATTTCTATTCCTACTAAAATAAGAATTAAACAAATTAGGAAAGATACTAAATACTAAATCTAATCCAACTAGGAAAGATACTAAACCTAATCCCAAAAGATTCGGTTTCCTTCTTCAATCCCGCTTCCTTCTTCTATCTCTAACACCCCCCTCCTCAAGCTGGAGCATGGGAGTTCAACATGCACACCTTGGACATAAAAAAACGTTCCCTCGGTTCGCGCATCTGCGCAAGCTTCTCCGGCAGGTCCCACGTGCAATTCCTACACGTACAAATTGGGAACTGCTCCAAACCTGCAAGAAATGTTTCCTCGGTTCGTGCATCTGCGCAAGCTTCTCCGGCAGGTCCCACGTGCAATTCCTACACGTACAAATTGGAAACTGCTCCAAACCTGCAAGAAACGTTCCCTCGGTTCACGCATCTGCGCAAGCTTCTCCGGCAGGTCCCACGTACAATTCCTACACGTACAAATTGGGAACTGCTCTAAACCACAGAAACTGAGCAACGAACGATGGACGCGATGCCGGACGATATTGAACAGTAACCGCGATCAAGAGAAACTACCGTCGGGACGGTCGACCCACTCGACCGTTCTTCAGCAACGGTCGACCGTTCCGGTACTTCAGTAGCAATAACACGCGACGATCGATTGACGCGATGCCGGTCGATCGTGAACAGTAGACGCGGAAAGAGTTGTTTGTCTCCGTAAAACAACCCTTGTCCGACCACTTCTTCAAGAATGAGGGAGGACAATCAAAAAAAATAAAAAAATAAAAAATCACAATATCCCGCCGGTAGGCATTGAATTGTGTATGCCCACCGGCAGGGGAAGAAGCGTGTTTGAGGTCTCAAGAATTCAAAACTGGCTCCGATACCATGAAAGAATTATTTGGAGACTGTATTATTTCTTGTCTTGTGAAACTTTTTTTGAATACAAAGATCTAACCCTCTTTATATAGGAAGAGGGTAAAGTAAACAAGGAAATTTCTATTCCTACTAAAATAAGAATTAAACAAACTAGGAAAGATACTAAATACTAAATCTAATCCAACTAGGAAAGATACTAAACCTAATCTCAAAGGGATTCAGTTTCCTTCTTCAATCCCACTTCCTTCTTCTGTCTCTAACACTTTCCTTCTTCAATCCCGCTTCCTTCTTCTATCTCTAACACTACCCAATCCAATCCCACTTCCTTCTTCTGTCTCTAACACTTTCCTTCTTCAATCCCGCTTCCTTCTTCTATCTCTAACACTACCCAATCCTAAATTCTATCAATAATTGGTTGAAGTTATTTTCTATGAACAGTTGATTTGTGAATAGTGAAAAAAACTTAATTAGAAGGGGAGTGAGTAATTACTTTTCTTTAAAATGAAGAAAAATTGAAGAAGCTCAAATCGTGGATAAATCACCCAAACAATGATTGAGTTTGATTTAATTCAATTTTCGGATAGATACAGTTCATAGTAAACACTGGAATAGGCTAATTCTTGAATCTCGACTAAAACTGCCCTTTCAAGTTTCAACATGTAACTATATTTTTTTCATGCTGAAAAAGAAAGAAAGATTAAAGAAACAAAGAGCTAAGGGGTGAGGTGTCATCATCATAAGTTTATTAAAACTAAAACAAACAAACAAAAAAACAAACCAAAAAAAGAACAAACATAATATTTGAGTTAAAATGTAGTATGATAAAGTATTTATTTTGTTCATTCATTCATCCATCAATTTGGGGGGTTCAAACTTGAGTTTGCAAGCGCGGCAAGTGATTTGGGAGAGGGCGGAGGTGATCTGGCGCATGGCGTGCTCTCTGAGAGCCGCCGCCTTCGCCAGATCCTCTTGCGCCTGCTGGCGTATCCTCTTCGCGTTCGCAAACTCCCTCTCCGCCAACTCTATCTGCCTCCTCGCCTCTCGTCTCGCCTCCTCCGCGTACGCCTTCTCGGCCATCGCCGCCCTCAGCGCCCCATTATCTGACGACGGAGACGACGACCCAATCGACAGCTGGAGTTGCGGCATCGAGTCCTCCAGGCCCCCTTCGTTTGACGTCACCGAGACATCCAGCCCCCTGCTCGACGAGGCCGCTGTCGCGGTCCCCGTCGTCAGGAGCTGAAGCTCGAGGTTGTGATTGTGGTGGTGGAGATGGTGGTGGAGTCCCATGCAAGTGCTCGCCGCATCCACGTTCACGGTGGTTGCAGCAGCAGTAGTAACAGTAGTAGTTGTGCCTGGCCTGTTGTTGTGAGACGGCACGAGCAGGCCAGGCCAGCACGAAGCAGCGACACTGAGATTGGTGTCGCTGGTGGGACTCGTGCTGGAGGCGGTCCGGGAGAGGCAAGGCGCGACCGCCGCCTGGTGTAGGTGTGATTGCGACTCGGACCGGAGGCGGCCCATGCTACAGGCGTCTTGGTGCTCGATGAAGCTCTCCACCCTATAATTTCCAAGAAAGAAAAAAACACAAAGTGTTATTAATAATTCAGCTTTTTAGACGTGGGAGTTGTTTACATGTGGCCTCATTGATTGATGAATGAATGGAGATGGAGCTAACTCGCCTAGGTGGGAAGGAGAGTGGAAGAACAATAAAATGCTACTCCCCCCATTGTCCCTTTTTGGGACATTTTGTTTCAAATTAATTATTCCCTTAACATATTTAGTAAATTATAGCCAAATATTTAAAACATCATAAAGAGTATTTTAACATTGTTGCAATCAAGAAACTTTTTGTTATTTTATGAATAACAAGATTGGAGAGGATATTACTAATTTTTCCATTCAACAAATAAATGATGAAACTAATAACAACAACAACAACAATAATAATAGTAATAATAATAGTAATAATAATAATAGTAATAATAATAATAATAATAATAGTAATTATACTCTTTTCTTAAGTTAGAGGAAATACTTCCACTATGATTGATTCAAGAAATTTGAAAAGAAAATAGAGTGGAAAATAAGTGTTCTTATTTGGTAAGAGAGGAAAAGTAGAAGGAAAAGAAAATGAGATGCCAAAATATATTAAGATGAGGAAAAACCAAACATTCTTTCATTTTCACGAGAAAATCTATTTCTTTTCTTTTTCTTCAAAATTTCTTGAACCAAAAATAGTATTTAGGATCAAACGGAAAAAAGTACGCGTATAGACGTCAAATTTTAAAAGTGGTAAAAATAATAAAATGAAAAAAGGAGAGGTTAATGTGAGAATCCCAAAAGCAGGCCAGGTAAAGAAAGCTTAGGAAAAAGGAGAAAAGCAAAAGGTGTGGACTTTATGCGTGTCAAACCCATTTTCCAAGGGAAAAAAAAGTTTGTTTTTTGTAGTCAGATTTCATCTCCATCGTCTCATCATCATCTCATCTTATATGCTGCAAAAATACAATCTTATGCAGCAAAAATACAAATCCTATTTTCCACTAAATACACTAGTTAATTAATAGCCAATTAAGCTTCAAAAATTAATCATTTTCTTAACCTGCTTTCGCTTTGACGATAAAATAATATAATCATGTCACTACTTGATTATCTCAATATAATACAATTTTTATATTTAAATTTTACATTTGTAATCAAAGAGTTTAAAATAAAATAAAATAAAATCAGTCAAACCCAAATGAGAAGATTATTTCGGGGTGGAGGAAATATATTATCACTTTCATCCTAAAATTAAATTCCTATTTAACTTTTCATGATTTTGAATGCAACACTTTGACTATTAATATCTCTATTTATATATAAATATATATACTCCCTCTGTCCCTTAAACTCCTTCCCTTTTCTTTTTTTTCTTATCCCACTAACTTCTTCCCTTATATATTAAAAACCACTTTTACCCTTTACTTTTTCGTAGCCTACATATCATATCATAACTTTTTACTAATAATCTATCTATCACATCTTACTTTTACTCATCATATCAAGGGTATTTTTGGAAAGTCAACACCAAAATATCTTACCTTAATTTTCCAACAAAGAGTCAATAAGGGAATAACTCTAAGAGACGAAAGGAGCATTATAAAAATAAAATATTTAAAAACTATGTTCCAAAATAAAACTATTGATATTAAATTTGTGCGAAAATTCAATGTATTTTTCTGTAATATGCCATTAAAATTTAAAAAGTTTAGTTGGAAAATGAAGTTAATTTTAGGAGAGATGGAGTATGTGAAGAATGAAGTAGGTGGGTGGGTACCGGGAGAAGACGCGGCCGCAGTCGCAGGAGTGGCCGCGGGTGCCGCAGGTTTTGAGATGGGCCTTAAAGTCGGACTGGACGGCGTAGGCCTTGGAGCACTTGTCGCAGACCCACTGCTTGTGGTTGCTGTGCTTCCGCCGGAAGTGCTTCTTGATCCCGACGAGGTCCCCCAGCGCGTGGCACGGGTCGTGGTGCAGGCACGTCGGCTCCGGGCACACGAACACCCTCTTCTTCGCCGCCGGCGTCTCCCTCTTCAGCAGCTTCCACGGCACCTTGTGCCGCCGCCTGTGCATCTGCAGGTTCTGGTCCCTCTGGAACCCCTGGTTGCAGATCTCGCACACGTACCTGTCCGACTCCAGCAGCGTCTTCGGCGACAGCGACACCACCTCCGCGTCCGGATCTGTCACGCGCCGCCGCCGCCCCGCCCACCCACACACATATCATTTCAAATCGAAACAAAACAAAAGAAACAAACATCCCCCGTCCTCTTCATATGCCACCCATTATTAATGTAGTACTACCACTACTAGCCACTAGCCAGCTATGTCAAAATTTTATTCTTTTCTTTTTTAAATTTTTCAGATGTACAATAATTTTATTTTAATTAATACCCTCCCATTTCTCCAAATCATTTTCTTTTTTTTGAAAAAAAAAACAAAATTACTCGGGATTAATTAAATTGAAAACAAATATGGTGGATTATGGAATAACATACCGGGAGTTCCGGCGGGGCGGCGCTTCCGCTTGCTGCCGTTATCCAAGGTGGGAAACTGTTCGGATATAGGAGAAGACGGTGTGGCGGCGGCGGCGGCGGCGGCGGCGTTATTGTTATTATTGCTGATGCTGCTTAACATGGCTCCGGCCTGATAGATCCTTAGCTAATTAATTATCTTCGATTTAATTTGCTCGCTTCTGATATGATGATAATACTACAGGGGTATATATATATATATATATTTATATACACCATATATAAAAGAAGAGCTAGCTAGCTAGCTAGGTAGCGAGGAATTGGAAATTGGAGAAGAATTGCAAGAAAGAAAGGAAAATTATGAAAGGGTTGGGGGTATATATGTGACTGTGGTCGCACGTACCATGTGGATTTCTTTCGATCTTTCTTTAAGCTAGCTTTTTGGTTACTTTCAGCTTTTTTTTAATTTTTTAAAATATAGTGTAATTATTATTTTCTTTTTCTTTCAATTAAGAAGATGACCCTTGCTTACTTTGGCTTGCCTTTAAAAAGCTAGCTAGCTTCTTGAAAAGGAAAAGGAAGGAAGTCGGAGGTGGTGGACGGTGGGGGCCGGGGGGTGGGGTGGCTACCTGCTTAGGGTACCCTCGTTTAAGACTCGACTCTGTTTTTGACCCATATGGCATCTTCTTTTCGGTTTTTTCTTTCTAATGTCAAGTCTTTTACTTCCAGTTTTTTTTATCACCACAATCAACTTTATGCATTCTTAAAACTCTTTACTCCTCCGCCCTCCACCCCCATAGAGATGATATCGTTTTGATTTTTAGAAAATTAAAAGGATGATAATTTTGTCTTGATTTTCCAAAAATATCTTTGATGCGATGGGTAAACAAAATAGGATGTGATAGGTAAATTAGTAAATTACTAGTAAAAAATATGATATGATAGATAGGTTAAAAATTAATAGGGGTAAACGTGGTTTTTTAATAAAAATAAAAAGGATTTTGTGGGATAAAAAAAAGGAAAAGGGAAAGAGTTTTTGGGACGGAATGAGCATCATTTACTCTTGCCCCATCATAATTTTCTTCGTTATACTTAATTAATACTCCGTCCATCCCTAAATATATCTCACATTTGCTTTTTCAGCAGTCGCATGAACTTTTGTTTATTTCTATATTTTCATTGGTTATTTGATAATCTTGACACCTCTTATGTCAAAGAACTTTTCATGTAGTTTTTTGATATGTAAATTTTATTTTTTATTTCTATACCAATATCTAAATAAAATAAATTGAAAAAACTTGATATTAAACCTCGGTAATAGAAATGTGAGATATATTTAGGAACGAAGGGAGTTCAACTTTTAATAAAGTAGAATTCGTTTGGTCAATAGTTTGTGTAGATAAATTTAAAGGATACTTTGTGATGGGTAGATTAATAGTGAAAAGGGTGATTGATAGGTTGATTTGATAAATTTTAATAGCTTGATTGTATATTATTCCCAAGTCTTATCTAAAATAAAATAATTTTTTCGTGCATCAAAAACATTTTCCAGAATCACAAAAATTTCTGGTCATTGGGTTTTGGATTGGGAATTTTTAAGACCTCAGATTTCTCCTTGACTTTTGTTAAGTTATCTAAAAATCAGGAAAAATCGATGTTCACTTCTAAAAATCAAATTTATGGAACCCCGCATACCACTTTTTTGTTTGATTGAGGTAGTCAAATTAAATCGATTGAAGTAATTAAATTAAATTGACCCCAATCTTTTCTAGCTCGTTTCCTTGACCTTTTGGTCATAAGTAGGGGTCCTTTAGATCAGTTTTAACGCACTCTTCCTCACATTACTCATCATCTTACATTCCATCAAACTTATTACTAAGGAATTGATGATGTTCTTTTGTGTTAGTTAGCTAGAGTTGTTACTCATATTCTACTCTTTGAAAGAGATATTGTCTTGAGTGCTTTCTGTTCTAGTACTTGCAAAGGAGGACTTTTACCTTGGTAGTTTGAAAGAATGGCATATTCCATCGGTGATAGGTTGCCGCTTTTGTAACTCAAGCTCTCAAGTTGTTATGATCTGTTAAGGACCCGTAAGCTTAATGGGGTTGTGAAAATTTTGAGAGTCTTTCGAAGACTAGACTAGCCACAAGTTGTGGTGAACCAATATAGATCAGTGCATTCATTCTTTACTTTAAGCTTTTCTTTCACTGCTTCATTTTTCCTTCTAGGCTTCCAACCCTTTTTGTTATCTTTGCAAAAAGTTTAAACATTTGTTACAATCCTATTCCCCCACCTCCTCTTGTGTTGGGCATAGTGAAGAATTATGTATTTCGATAATCGTTACAAATGATTCGCCTCCCTTTATATACATAAAGGAGGGGTATGAATAAGGAAACAGTAATAATGGTAAATCCTATACAATTGAGAACTACTATAAATATATAATAATATTAAATATGTGATATTGACTTTTCATATTTAACAAGTTTCTATTGTTTGGTATCAGAGCCAAACCCTCTACAATTCCAAGTCTTTACGGGTTGAGAGAACTATCAATGGCTTCTTCTTCTAGAAATTTGTATGCAGGTTTAGGTAAAATTCAATCCATGGCTAGGCCACCACTGTTTGAGCGAAAAAGTATTCCTGTTAGAAGGAATGCATGCGGATCGTTGTGAAATTTACTAATTTCAACTATGCAAATCATAAAAAATAGTGAACAAGTGCCCATGAAAGAGTTAGAGAAACAACCATTCCTAAAATGGTGTTGGAATGCATGAGTTCAACCTTTTCTGTGTTGTTAAGTGTTTACTCACAGGTTTTGATAATTGACAAACACAATTTATTCAAGTCAAGATCAAAGTGCTACATCGACAAACACGAAGACTTGAAGTGCCATTCCTTGAAGTATTCAAGAAGGAGCACAGGATTTTATTGAAGTCCGAGACGCGTTCGGAGCGCCTAACGGAGGACTCGGAGGAGTACAAGATTTCTGAAGACTTTTTATTTATTTGAGTCGTAGGAATTATTGTAAGGATGACAAAAATATCTTCTCTCCAAAATTATTTTTATGAGAGTTAAAATAAAAATTATATTTATTTTTGGAGTCAGTTGAAAAATCTTTTTAACTGTTCAAAATAGTTTTATTGAGTCAGTCACAAAAGGTGTGCCAAACATTTATCAAATATTTATTTTGATATTATAAAAATATTTTTTGTAAGCAAAAATATTTTATTCAAATATTTTTCGTGTACATCGTTTGACACACAAAATATTTTTTGGACTCACATTTTACTCCATTATTCAAATTCATTGAATAGGAGATTTTTTTTGAGGAGCGTGCTTGCTGATTCCCGTTGTCTCGAACAACGAGTTTAATCCAATTTGCTTTCAATCGCAACTGGCTTGGGCCCTTTGTGTTTGTGAATCATTTCGCATCTAATCGATTAAGTTTCTCACCTTAATCGATTTTATCCAGTTAATCGATTAAATGCTCTTGATTAATCGATTAATCTAGTTTTGCCTTGCGAAGAATTGTTCTGGTCTTTGGTCTAATCGATTTTCCTCTTGCCTTTAATCGATTAGTTCACACAGAGCCT
>OOIL02006765.1:1018342-1071366 GCA_900332095.2 Cuscuta campestris | reverse complement strand
ATCGTTGCTGATGATGCATTAATCGATTATTGGTGATGCATTAATCGATTATTATGCTGCATCTTTTCTGCACAGCTTCTTTTCTTGGACCAACGGATATATTTCTTCACCTCCTATTTAAGCATCCTTCCTTGGTCATTTTTCAAAACAAGAAACACTCCAACACTCCCCATTCTTGAGGTGTTAATCCTCCATCAATCATTCCTCAAATTTATATTATTTTGAGAGAAAATTATATTTGTTTTCAAGAGAGGTTCCTTGTCATCCATTAGAGCTTTAATCTTTTCTCTTATCTACTCTTTTGAGAGCTATTGTTGAGAGGTTGAAGAAGATTGTTCTTCTTGTTGTTCAAGGCTTATGTGATTTAAGTCTTGGTTGTGAAGTCTTGTAGAGGGCATATCTACGAGCGGTTGTGTCGAGGCTTGTGGGATTCAAGTTCTCGAGTTGTAAACGGTTTGTTAAGCACCCGTAAGCTTAACGGAAGTAGTGGTAGCTTCGAGAGAGTCTCTCGGGGAACTGGACTAGCCACGAGGTGGTGAACCAGTATACATCGGTGTGTTCTTTGCCTTCTCTATTTTATTTCCGCTGCACTTACGTTTATATTTTTAATCCTCCGAAAATCGGTAATCATTCTCAACAACTCTATTCACCCCCCCTCTAGAGTTTCACGCCTTGTCTAACAAATGGAAGACAAGTACGATGTTGAGCACATAAAAAGGTAGAAACTAATATAACGCTAAAGCTATTAATATCCTCTATTGTGTAGTGAACCTGAACGATTACTAGAAGATAACCCGATGTGCAACCGTGAATAAAATGTGGGACAAACTCGAGGTCGCCTAGAAGGGTGTAAAACACGTGTGAGAAGCTAAAAATGATATTATACATGAATATGGTCCAAAAGATATATAACTCATCATAGCGATGCCAACAGTTTCATAAAGCGTGACTGGGCTTTCCATAGAGCTGACAAGCTAACGAACTAGGCCGGGGTGGGCGACTACCGTGGTTACCACCATCTTTTCCGAAGTAGGACCGGTCATCGTCTCTACGGGAGGACTACTGCCGACCCTCATGCTGCCAAATGAGGGCTCACGGCCCCTTCCGTGGTTACCACCACGACTTTTTCCTTTGTAGCCTCCAATACCAAAACTAGTAAAAAGAGCATTATGAACCTCGGAGGAGGAAGCAACATCACCAACCTGTAGTTTTTGTGCAATATGAACTTTCAATTCCTCAGACAATAACCGGAAGAGACTTGATTAAAAGAAGATCATCCAATGTTTGCTCGAACATTTTGTTTTAGGGAGGCGTATTCTGCTGGTAGGTCGATACAGATAATAATATCTTGCTCTGACATAATCCCATGAGCAAGTTTGAGATACGTCACAACACCAAGAGTAGCATGAAGATATGTTTGTATTAAATCGGTTCACATCCAAAGGCCATGAAGATGTTTTTTTAGTTGAAGGTGTTTCTATATGTCTGCCAGCGAGGTTGGTGGATGAATATGGGCTTGCGCAGTTGGAGACACAATAGCTAGAAGACATGCTCGAATTTGAGCATCAATAATCAATCGGGTTTCATAGGTATGGTTGGGCTTCATGACCGGAAGAGCATGTTTTCCAAGTGCCGTTGCTTCTTGATCGATGAGAGGAGGAGGCGCTGCCTCCGTGCCATTGATGTAGGCTCGAAGGCGATGAGTAGTCAAATTAGGTTGAACTATTACATTCTGGGACGAATAATTATTACCATCGAACTTTGCAGGTATAAGGGATTGAAGGTTCCGAACAAAAAGTTTAAGAGTGGTTGGATTTGAAGAACCTCCATTGGATCAACAAGGTAGGCGCCATGCATCTGTTGTCGGTGAAAAAGAAGAGCCGATCGACAAAGGAGAATAACCGATTAGGTTTTCTTTTTATCGAGAGAGAGAGGTGCTCTGATACCATATCAAGGAACTAATTCAATGAAAAGTTCATGCTTCTGGTTGTAGGTCAATAATAGGTTTTATATTTTAACACGCCTCCTCACGTGGAGGCGAGATTTATTTTTACATTTGGGTTGCAATGAGGTTCAAATTCGTGACATCTAAGTCAACAAGGCTCTGATACCATGTCGGAATAATGGAATAATTGCTTGGTTTACTTAAGGGATAATGAAAGACACAATAATGTATATATACAAAGCATTCTCAGTACAAATAGAACTAATAAGTAAAGACCAACATAATTTATATTAGTACGTATTAGTATTGTCTAACAAAATCCAATACAACCCTCGTTCTAAAGAGAAATTTTCTAATTTGAATAGGAAACAAAGTTTTAATTTAAAATTCCAATACGATTATCTTAATGGAATAAGAAACATAAGTCCCACTTTTTATAATTGGCATCCCAAAACTAAAATCTTATTTATAATTTGGTTTTTCTAAATTCTAACCCATTAAATATACTATAATACCCTTATTTTTCAAACTACTTTTTTTACCCACCTCATTTAAACCCCCCCCCCCTATTAAATACTCCCTTCGTCTCCGAAAGTAGTTCCCTTTTTGACTTTTTGAGAAATTAAGGGAGAGATATTTATGTTTTGACTTTCCCATTTATCCCCCTACCCTAAAATAAAGTGGAGAAGCTCAAATCATTGAATAGTGTAAAGCAAACAACAAACAGCCCATACCCACTGTGCGGCAGAGCAAAAAACAAAGCCAAATTCAAATTTCAAGTTTTTTCGGGGGGGGGGGGGGGGGGGAATTCAAACTTCCATCCAACTAGAGCCCTCCAAAACTAAAATTAGAAATACATCAATTTTACACACTTCTATTTAAAGAATGCATTTAATGCATTCATTTAATCCTTCTTCTCTTCTTAACCTTCTTCATGGCCCCTCATGCTGACTCTTCTTTGGATTCTTCCACTTTCTTTTCCTTTTCTGCAGATGAGTCATCCTCTTTTGACAATCTCCCCCAAGTGATTGAAGTCCCTTTTGCTAACCTTTTCACTCCTGCAATAGCTAGAAAGCAAAAACACCAGCAAAGGTGGTGTACTAAATCAAAAACGAAAAAGGGTGTTAGATGTGTTACTACAATAGTCAAAAAATGGCAAACTTCAGCATGGTGTCATTCAGAAAATAGCTGAGGAATTCAGCTTTTCTGCTAAAATAGTTAGTAAAATTTGGGCAGTAGCTAAAACTCAACTTGAGGGTGGTCTACCCATTAATGTTGAATGCAAGTGGAAAGGGAAATGTGGCAGAAAAAGGCTCCCACTTGACATGGAAAAAATGGCAGTTGTGCCTTTTAATAGGAGAAAGAACATGTGCACACTTGCTCATGCTATGGGTGTGTCAAAATCCACAATCCATAGATGGCTTGAGTGGAAAGACATCAGGAGGCATTCAAGTACCATCAAGCCACTACTATCAAAAAAAGGTATGCTGAAAAGACCGAAGTTCTGTTTGGATCATGTAACTGCCCCTAAATCCCCATGAGCCCAAAATTTCATGACTTTTATGATCAATCAAAAGGTAAGCATAGCATCTGTTTTACCTATTCAATATAATCAGTGGTAGTAAAAGTTTTATGAACAAAACATAGGCAAGCATATCATCTGTTTTACGAATTCAAAAGGCAAGCATAGCATCTGTTTTTACCAATTCAATAGAATCAGGTGTAGTAAATGTTTTATGAACAAAATATATGCAAGCATTGAATCTGTTTTACCAATTCAATATAATCAGATGTAGAAATAGAGTGAAGTACACATCGCAATCAATTAGGCAAAAGATAAACAATAAAGCAAACATCCCATACTCTCCACAAAACAGAAAGAGTAGACCATAAAATTTGATTTTTGTAAGTCTCCAAGCAATAAGGGTGACATTACAATATAGCTACAGTGCCAAATATAGCTCATAACTTTCAATCACTCAGAGTAATGGTTGTTTGCATCATAAGTTCGCCAAAAAAATCATAAAATTGGACATGCAAAGAGTAATCAAAGTGTGAATATTAAGAGAAGGGGGATAGTACTCTGTCTGAAGCATAGTGCCTTATCGTCATCCCCTAAAGGCTCATAGAAGAAAATTTCAGTATCGGACATGTCCAATATCTGTTGTGAAGTAACTGATTTCTCTTCTTCCCCATCTTCTTCGTCACAGCCCCCTTCATCCTCTGAGGGAAAATGGCCACCAGATCCGTTGTCACCAGAGTCGTATTTAGGGATCACAGGTTTTAGAGAATTTGGGATAGGCAAAAGGAGAAGGCCTTTCTTCGTCACTATCGGTTAATAGCTTGAAGCTAGGCATCGTAGAGTCACGAATCACCATTACTAAAGATTCAATTTCTGAAGAAGAAGAAGGGAAGATTGATCGGAACAGAGGAGGAGATCAGAGGAGGGTACAGTGCGGCGATGGGAAAGTGGAATGGGCAGGAGAGAGACAGAGGAGTTAATAGAGTAGGATTGGGTGTGGGTTGGGTAGTATTTATGTTAAAGGGTATAAATATTGTAAAACAGCAAATCTGCTGTAGTACTGTTTCAAAGAGAGGAAAGAATTCCTTTCCTAATGTTCTACATGAGTTCTCCCATCAATATATATGAAGAGAACAATACAAGACCAACTAGGAAAAGGAATGTACTACAACTAGTATTCTAAATAATTAAAGGAAAGAAATTCCTTTGGGAGTAGGACTCCCCTTCCCGCCGTGCGCCAGACCCTTGCAACCCACGTAACACCCCCCCTCAAGCTGGAGCATGGGGATTCCGCGTGCCCAGCTTGGACAAAAGATGATTGAACGGTGCAGACCCGAGAGGTTTTGTAAAGAGGTCAGCTGGTTGTTCAGTCGAGGAAATGTGTGCCGTACGTAGAACTCCTCGCTGAATCTCATCTCGAACAAAATGACAATCAATTTCGATGTGTTTAGTGCGTTCATGAAACACGGGATTAGCCGCGATATGTAAGGCCGCCTGGTTGTCGCAATGGAGCATCATTGGCTGTGGATGCCGAACACCAAGGGAAAGCAGTAAAGTCCGTAGCCATTTCAATTCGCAGACCGCTGTTGCCATAGCCCGGTATTCTGCCTCTGCGGAAGAGCGAGACACAGTTTTCTGTTTCTTCGTCCGCCAGGAAATGCGAGAACCACCCAAACAAATAAAGTAACCTGAGACAGAACGGCGAGTAAGAGGGCAACTCGCCCAATCAGAGTCACAAAAACCCATGAGCTGAAGAGGCCCCGAGGCCGAGAGAAAAAGACCTTGCCCTGGCCGAGCCTTAATGTATCGGAGAGTGTGGACGACAGCCTCCCAATGATCACGGCGTGGGTGAGCCATGAATTGGGATAAGATATGAACCGCATAAGCCAAATCCGGGCGCGTGATAGTGAGGTAAATGAGACGGCCAACCAAGCGGCGATATTGGGAAGGATCTGAGAGAAGAGGACCGGCTGCCAGTGCAAGACGATGGTTCGCCGGTAGGGGGGTGGCAGCGGGTCGGCAGCCCAAGTAACGTGTTTCAGAGAGTATGTCAAGTGCATATTTTCGTTGAGATATGAACAGCCCAGAGGAGTTGCGTGCAACTTCTACGCCTAGAAAGTACTTCAGCAGACCAAGATCTTTCATATGAAAACATTCGGACAAGTAGTGCTTAAAGCGGGAAATAAACGCCTCGTCGTTACCCGCGAGCACCAAATCATCGACATATATAAGAACCCGTAATTCAATAGGTCCACGCACAAGTGTAAAAAGAGAGTAATCTGCCTTGGATTGTGTGAAGCCGTATGCACGAAGAGCATTTGTAAGTTTAGAAAACCAACATCGCGGTGCTTGGCGAAGACCATAAAGCGATTTGTGCAAACGGCAGACCAAACCCTTTGTGCGAGAGGCAAAGCCGGGAGGGAGTTGCATATACACCTCATCCTTGAGATCCCCATGGAGAAAAGCGTTGTGAACATCCATCTGGTGAAGGCTCCAGTTCCGTACCGCCGCCACCGCCATCAAAGTGCGAACGGAGACAAGTTTAGCAATGGGAGCAAAAGTCTCTTTATAGTCAATGCCCTCCTTTTGACGATTGCCAAGAATCACAAGACGAGCTTTGTATCGCTCAATGCTTCCATCAGACTTGTGTTTTATTTTATACACCCACTTCGAGCCAATTGCCTTTTTATGTGGAGGGAGTGGAACCAATGACCAGGTGTCGTTTGCATCAAGGGCATCCAATTCCTTTTGCATTGCCTCACGCCAGTGGGGATGTTTAACTGCCTCTTTGAAACTGGTGGGCTCCTCATCTGCAGTAATGGCTGCCAAAAAACTTCTATGTCGGGAAGAAAAGTTAGCACAGTTAACAAATTTAGTAATGCAGTGAGCAGTACCTGAAGTGGGGAGTGGAGCGGATGCGCAAGCCGGCGTACTACGAACAGTGTGCATGACAAAGTCGCGAAGATGAGACGGGGGACGACGCTCGCGGTGACTCCATCGCTCGGGTTCCCTCACCGAAGGAATGTCAGAGACCGGTGAGGATGTGTGTTTAGGAGATGATTCGGATGAGGAAGAGGACGGGTTGGCAGGGGCTTCGGTTGGGGATGACGGACGTGTAGTGTCCTCAGTTTCGGGCAGTTCGGCTGGGAGGATATCAGGGGGTTGAAGAATGGGTGGTGTGGCTGGGATGGGGTGGACGTCCGAGTCGTCATCAACGTACTCGTCCATCGAAGGGTAGGGTTTTGGTGGCTGCGATGGAGGGGGATTATCCAACGGTGGAGAGACAAAGGGGAATGAGTTCTCAACAAATTTAACATCACGACTCACAAACACTTTGTTTGTTTCCAGGTCCTGTAAACGCCATCCTTTTTGACCAAATGGATATCCTAGAAAAAGACAGCGACGCGAGCGGCTTGCAAATTTATCCCCATGGGTTATTTGACTATGTGCATAAGCAAGACAACCAAAAGTGCGCAAGTGAGTGTAGATTGGTTCTTGACCAAAGAGAAGAGTGTAGGGAGTTTTTCCATTTAACAATGGAGTGGGAGTTCGATTAATGAGATAGGCGGCAGTAAGAATACAATCACCCCAATAACAAAGAGGAAGGTTAGCTTGGAAACGGAGGGCATGTGCAATATTGAGAATATGTCTGTGCTTGCGTTCGACCCTCCCATTCTGTTGTGGAGTGCCAACGCATGAAGATTCAAATATTATCCCTTGAGAGGCAAAATAAGGTTTCATGCACGTGAACTCCGTCCCGTTATCACTGCGGATTACTTTTACTTGAGTGTCAAACTCACGCTGAACAAAGGAGAAAAAATTGCATAGAACACTAGGGGTTTCATCTTTGTGAGTCAGGAGATACACCCAGGTTGCCCGAGAAAAATCATCGACTATGGTCAGAAAATATTTAGCACCAGTACGCGAAGGAGTACGGTACCCACCCCACAAATCACAATGTATTCTACCAAAAGGAATATTTGATTTATTTAAACTGACAGGGAAAGGGTCACGACATTGTTTGGCCCGAAGGCATACATCACAATGTAAAGAAACATCTTGTGGAGAAGAACAAAAAGGAAGAAAACGACAAATCTCAGGTGAGGGATGACCAAGACGCTGGTGCCACACTGCATAATCCTTCGTTGCTCGTACAGCACAGGCTTTGTCATGCACTTCCTGATCAAGGTAGTAGAGTCCGTCAGCTTGCCTACCCGTTCCAATCACTTTCTTCAAGGTAGAGTCCTGTATTACACAAAATTTGTTAGTAAACTGGATTAACATTCCTTCTTTTCCAAGAAGTTGAGAAACAGAAATTAAACTGCAATTGAGTTCAGGAACTAGCAAAACATTGCTCAGTTTCAACGAATTGCCAAGGACAACTTCGCCCACGAGTGCGGCTCCCGCACTTTTCCCGTTGGGAAGCCCCACTCTGCACTCCTTTATAGGCCGAATGTTCTCCAGTTTGCGTTTGTCTCCGGTCATATGCTGGCTTGCACCACTGTCAATAATCCAAGATCGATTCATCGTACCTGAAAACTGGTTCTCACATTGGACGTTGGCCTGCCCCGCAAACTGGTCCTTCGGCTGTTCTGTCCTGTTCTGCCCGCGGTTCTCAGCACCCCGACCGGCGACAGTACCCCCCCTGCCACCGCGCCTGCCAGTTGCTGCACCACCACGTCCGCCTCCTCCTCGTCCGCCACTCATACGGGGTCTGTCCGCCCACCATTCCGGATATCCGATAATCTGGAAACATCCGCTTATCTCGTGTCCCGATTGCCCACAATGTTTGCACTTCAAATTATTGTCTCGACTTGATTTTCCCATAGCCACAGCGAAACCCATTGGGTTTCGTTCCTCCTCCGTGGTCATCTTCAACACGCCTTCTTGTTGAGTTATCACCGAGTAAACCCGGTTGATAGAAGGAAGCGGTTCGGTGCTGAGTATGTTCGAACGAAGACTTCCATAACCTTCGTTATCCAGGCCCATCAAAAACTGATGAACCTTCTCCTCGTCACGTTGTTTTTCAAAAAGTGCAGTCAATCCACACTTGCAACCTCCACACTTGCACGTTGGTACCTTCAGCATGTCGTAGAGTTCATCCCAGATTGTCTTTAACTTGCCGTAGTGTTTGACAATCTCTTGTCCATTCTGTTTTGTGTTCGCCAATTCCTTTTTAAGTTGGTGAATCCGTGGGCCGTTTGCAACGGAAAACCTTGCCTTTATATCGTTCCACAAGTCAGCCGCAACCTCAACCTGGGTGATGGAGTTCCGCAAGTCTGCTTCTATCATCGTCGGGACATGATATAGTTCCGTCAATAAACCCAAATTTCCTCTTGGCGCGGAGGGCTATTCTCATGGCCCTCGCCCATTCTTCGTAGTTTCTTCCGGTTAATTTTACCTGAGTAATCAATAAACCTGGTGTATCTTTCGCCCTCACCAGATTAATACTTTTATTTATATATAAATATATGTTATAAAAATTAAAATATAATATAAAAAAACAAAATTTTCAAACGAATTTTTTGATATTAAATTTACAAGTGTATATAATAATTCAATCTATTTTTTTCATGTATAATTTCCTGTCAAAGTTTAACAAAAAAAAACGAAACTAGAAAAGAAATTTATGGAGAATGTAGGAATTAATCTGGAGTATTTTGTCAAATGCGGAGTACTCCGTAAGCCAATACGAAGTACCAAATATTACTTTAGTGAATCTAGCACTTTCAATTTTGATTAAATTTTCGATTCAATTATGTTCAATATTTTGAAGCTGCTAAAAAATTCAATAATTTGAAATTACAATGTAACACACTTTTAATTCTTTGCAGTTAAATTCCGATCCTCCAATACTTTTTTTAGTTAAGATTAAAACTAACTTTAATTTTAATATGGTTAAATTCAATTTAGTCCAGTCTGTTAAATACTTCTTCTGCTTCGTAAAATTTTTCAACTTTCATATCTTACTTATCAGAAAAAATATTTCATTTTTAGGTTATATAGACACAATTGTCTTTACTTTTCTTAAATTCAACCGAACCTACCTCAACTACCTTCTACAGTCTATTCATTTTGACATTTTCTAAACCATATTCGTTTCAATTAATGTTGTTTGAAAATGCCTACCTACAGTCTATTTACAGTTTTGGGAGGCATACACGAAAAGAGTTGTCTTTTGCGAGTGACGTTTTAGAATGGACATAGGGGTTGGATATATGGGAATATGGCTATTATTAGCTAGTAGTACAGTACATAATGTGGATTGGCATACATACATACATGCAGAGGATCAAAACATTTGAAGAGATGTACGTTACGTTGATCACTTCCGTGTTCCCCCAACCCACACTTCTTTTAGGCTTTATTTGAATTAGGGAATATATGTTTCTTGAACATTTACCACTTATACATACATACATACAGGGATTGACTCCAGTGAGATGACATCTTACGGTGAGATGAATTTCTTCAGTGAGATGACGCCAAGCTCACCACACAACACTACAAAGCACCACTTTGAACACCAAAAATCACTTTTTTTTTAATTTTGAAAATTAAAAAATTAAAAAAAATAAAATAACAACACCTCAACCACCGATTAGAGGCGGCAGCAGGCGGCGGTGTAGCGGCGACGAAGCGGCGGCGACTGGCGGTGGCAGGCGGTAGGCGGAGGTCAAAGGTCCCGGTCAATGGTCAAAATCTAGTCAGCACCCCTTCCTTTGATTTTATTTTTTCAAAAAAAAATTCAAAGCATTGAAAAAATATGGTGAGCTATATATATATATATATATATATATATATATATATATATATATATATATATATAGGGATTGACTCCAGTGAGATGACACCTTACGGTGAGATGACATGCTTCGGTCAGATGACACAAAGCTCACCACTGGTCACTGCAAAGCTCACCAAAGACAACTACAAAGCACCCCTTCCAAAACTGTAAATAGACTGTAGGTAGGCATTTTCAATATATATATATATATATATATATATATATATATATATATATATATATATATATATATATATATATATATATATATATATATATATATATTTATATTCCGACTCGATTTCCCGAAACCACAATTGGACCGATAACATTATTTTGCAGCTCTTGAACGATTAATCTTGTCCCATTACACAATCTAGATGTTTGGTCAATGTTCCTCAATAGCATAATCGGTACCCTTTTTTCAAGACTCTTTTGTGGTTTGAGATTCCCAAACATTTGATTTCGTTCAAAAACTTAATTGTTATCCAATCGCCATCAACACCTACATCTGCTTTTGCTTGACACGAAAAATCAGAACTCAAGTACTCCTTTTCATCACCAGGAATGAGGGACAGAACAAATTCATTTATCATTTCAACTACTTCGAGAGTTGGTGCCAATAGTGCTTTATCCTCATAAAAGAATAATTTTTCATATTTTCAAACATAAGTCATTTCCCAATATAAGACTTAAAGTTTTTCAAATTTTTCATTTTTCATTTTTCAAATTTTCCATAATTCATTTTTCATTTTTCAAATTTTTCATTTTTCAAACTTTTTCCCAATATAATTTTTCAAACTTTTTATTTTTCATATCTGCACTAAATAAGACTAAAACAAAAGTCATTTCCCAAAATAAGACTTAAACTTTTTATCCCTTAAATAACACTTAATAATGTCTAGAAGGAGAAATAATATCATGTGACGGTGAACATTTGTCTAAATAATGACTAATAGATAATGACTAAATGTGCCACATTGGGAAATAAAAAAATATGTTGCTATTTAGGAAAGTCATTATGTTTTAGAATTATTTAGGTAAATTCCTCTGACTATGAATATATATATGGAGTATCAATTTTTCCAGTTGAACACAACTTAGTTGCCATTTTGATAAATGAATTACGTGTTAGATATAAGTAAATTTTCCAATTTAACAATTATATTTGAACTTTGAATGATTTACATTGATCATTCTGTATCAATGCCTAATTTTTTTTCCTCACATGCATATCAATGACATGTTTAAATTTTGCCACATAGACATGCGAAATGTCAAATTTCTGTGCATCCGAGTCTCCTTTATTATATTAAAGGATTTTTTCTATTATTACATAGCTTGATGATGTGTTCCATTTTTTGCCAAATGTCGCATTCTCGTGCATCCGAGTCTCCTTTATTATAATAAAGAATGTCATGGGAACATATTTTTTTGATCAATTGTATCTATAATTTAATTAAAAATATTATATCATAATAAATAACTAAAAATATAATAATTTTAAATTTAAATCATAAATAATTTAAGGACTATAAACATAAATTATACTCCCCTAGAGTAATTATCTAGGAACATATTTTCTCACAACCAAATGACTCTAAACTTTCAATATTTTCCAACTATTGTTGTTTTTTTGTAACTTCTTTTAGTTTCTTTTCACTCTTTCTAATTTTTTTCTAAATTAATTCTTCTAATTCTTTCCACTTCTTTAAATTTCTTACCACTCTTTTCTAGTTTCATGTTACTTTTTCTTATTCTTTCAACAGTGATTTAAAAATTATTTGTGGGTATTTTTCATAAAGAAACCTATTATTGACTAAAATTTATCTATGATGAGAAAAAAAATATTATATTCCCTCCGTTCCTTTAAACTCTTCCACTTTTGACTTTTGGACAAAAACAAGAAAAGTGTTATTTTGGTTAACTTTTCAATTTTGCTCCTGATGTGATGAGTAAAAGTAAGATGTGATAGTTTGGTTATTAGTAAAAAAAAAGTATGATGTGATAGGTAGGGTATGAAAAAGTAAGGGTAAAAGTGATTTTTTGATAAAAAGTGGAAGTGTTTTAGGGAATTCAAAAAAACGAAAGAAGAAGGGTTTTGTGGAACGGAGAGAGCACATGCTAAGTGATGAAAAATCAATTAAATAATGAAAAACAATTATCAAGATTTGTATGGATAAGAATAAACTTATTAATTGATAAGGAATATACTTTTAATAGTAATTAGATAAGTTTAATTATATGTTGTGTGTGAAAAAAAATTAAATTACATCATGAAATAAATTATTAAAATACAATCAGTACCATTACGTTACCATGTAAAATTTTCACATCTATTATAAAAATAGAAAATTATCAATTATAGAAATTGAATTAAAAAAATCAAATTTTATTATAAAATTGGTAACATTCAAATCTTAGGAACTGAATTTTTAAAAAATTAGATATACACACGATCATAAAGCGCCATTAATTTTAATTAAGGTAATTTTTTTCCAAAATATGACTCGGTTTTTAAAATTTGTAACTTATTAATTGTAGAAATTAAATTAAAAGTTAGGAAAAGAGGAGTAAAGGCGGAGACGCAAGATGAGATGTCGCCTTTGTTTGGAACAACATTTTTTATTAGCGTTAGCGTTTTGGATAAAATTTTAATGGTGTAACATTATTCTGAAAATGTTAATGTTAAATGTTACCCTCAGATAACATTTTCAAAATGCTAACACTAATTTCTAACATTATTGCCAAACGAAGACGTTCTGATGTAGTTGTCCAAAAATAGGCTCTGTCAAAAGAAATTGGTTAGGGAATTCTTGGAGTTAATTTCATCTAATTAATAGGAGGATGTGTCAAAAATATTCCACATAAAACTCTAGTGATTTGAATCTGAAATATTACATTAAAGGATTATATTATTGATATTAACCCCCTGACTTTGTAGTTTTTTTCTACTTTTTTCTAATTTTTCCATCTGAGAGCTTTTAACCCATTGACTATGGAGGCATCAAGAACGATAAAGAAATACTCCCTCCATCCCGATTTTGATTACAATCTTTTTTCTCCCTCCTCTCGATAACTTTTGTTTATTTGTGTGTTTTCATTGAGTATTTTGATAAAATAAAATATTATTGTCACATATTGTTTTGTAGAACTATTGACATAGTTTTTTAATGTATAATTTTTGTTTCGTATTAATGTACCAATTTCTAAAAGAAGAGAGATATTATCTTGTAACTCGTAATTTGTAATCAAATTATGGACGAATGGAGTATTGAACCATTAGAATAATCTCTCATTCTTACTTGTACTTCGTTTGTTCCAATTTAAAGTCGGATGTTGTTGTTTATGAGGTTTGATTGAAATTATTTTCAATGTAATTTCTTTGAAAATTGGCGTGAAATTAAAAAAATAAAACGTACATATTTAAAAACTACATCAAAAGATCTACAAAACAAGAGGTGACAAGAATATATTATTTTATCAAATGAGTAGTGAAAATTTGTAAAAAATGTGGTTAAAATTTGACTTGTGAATAGTAAAACATACTCCCTCCATCCCTAAATATATCTCACATTTGCTTTTTCTGCAGTCGCGGGAACTTTTGTTTTTTCTATGTTTTCATTGGTTATTTGATAAGATAAAATATTCTTGACATCTCTTATTTCGAAAAACTTTTCATATAGTTCTTTTATATGTAAATTTTATTTTTTATTTCTATACGAATATGTAAATAAAATGAATTGAAAAAATTTGATATTTTACCTCGGTAATAGAAATTTGAGATATATTTAGGAACGAATGGAGTACAACTTAAATTAGGACGGAGAGAATTTTAGCTAAATTCAATTTGGGCTCATAAATGGGTTTCACCCCAATTTATAGTATTGAACTATTCATAGTACGATATACATGAAACATAATCATGTCTTGGTCTTGCACTATGATTGGAGCAATTAAGCCCTCTCATGATCAGCGGAGCTGATTTAAATGCCAGCCCACACAACTTGATTCACGGCCCAAATTGTCCCTTCTTCTACCCAAAGTCTCTAATTATGAGGGATCAATTAATGACAAATACATTGGGCCTAAACTCTTATTCAAACCGTGCCCAATATTCATCACCAACAACTTTTTCTAGTTTTTTAAAACTCATTTTAGTTTCTTAATTTTTTTTTTCAAATCAACCTTTAGGCTTTGTTTGGATTTGAAAGGAAAATGAGAGGAAAGAAAATGAAATGAAAGAAAATGAGAGGAAAGAAATGGGAGAGAAAATGAAAAGAAAATATTTGTTGTTTGGATAGGTAAAAAAGAAGAGAAAATGAGAAGAGGAAAGAAAATATGATTAAGCCAAAAGACATTAATGCCCTTATCATAAAGCAACAAAAAAGTTAAAAAAAAAAGGTGTACTTCGTAAATTAGAAAAGAGGCAAAGGGCAAATATGTCATTTCATGCATTTTCTCTCCATGTGTGAGTTTTCTCTTCAAAAGTGCAGAGAAAATTTTTTAAGGCCTTTTTCCACTCTTTTTCTTTCCTCTCCCTATTTTCTATTGCAAACAAACAAGAGAAAAGATCTAGAAACTTGTGTTTTCCTCCCTCTACTTTTCTTTCCTTCCAAAATCCCCCCATCCAAACACATGCTTAGTATCCAAATGTAACCACTAACACTAAGCAAGATACTCTTTGGTGTCCGAGTTGAGAAAGATAAAGGCGAAGATGGTCGTTTTGTGAATACTTTCTGTACTTCCGAGAGACGAAGATGCAAATATCTTGATGAATACTTGGGAGGTGTCCGAGGTGACTAGGTGAGGATAGTAATATACTGGTATAATAACTGTGCTTGCAGCTTTTAGGTGAGGCCTAAGGTATAATATACTCGTATACGCAAAGCAAGCTATGACGAGTAAATACGGAGTAATAGACTGTGGTGTACAACTGCATGAGTATAAGGATGCAAGCTGCTAAGGAAACGTAATGGGTAGGAATAATAACTGCGCTTGCAGCTTTTAGTTTTATTACTTTTTCTACCCATCTTTAATTTAGCATAGGGAGGGAGTATTAATCTTGGCTAGGAAAACATTTGGACTTTTTAGACCTACACCCTCTACCCATCTTTAATTTAGCACTAGTGTTTTTCCCGTGCTTCGCACGGATTCGTATATTCTTAGATAAAATATATCTAGAAATCTTATATTTCATTTTTAAAAAATGTAAAATTAAAAATAAAGTAGTGTGTACACATGAAAAAATTTCATATTGGATATGCTACATTGCACTACCAATATATAAAACATGTAAGTATATTTTATATATGTGTGTACCCATGAAAAAATTCTTTTGATATTTCTTGCGTGTGTACACATAAAATTGTGATATACTCACGTAAAATATATCTATAAATTTTATATGTCATTTTAATAAAATGTGAAATTAAAAATAAATTCATGCTTCATAGGGATGGGCGCGATCCGTGATACTACCGGAATCTATCATGGAAAATATATATTTGAATTTTATATTTCTTTTTTAAAAAAATTGAAATTAACAAAAAATTCGTGCTTCACATGGACTCGTATATTCTTATGTAAAATATATCTACAAATTTTATATTTCATTTTTTAAAAATGTGAAATTTAAAATAAATTTGAATATGTATTGAAGTCGATATGCTACTATTGATATATAAAACATGTAAATATATTTTATACATGTGCGCATACATGAAAAAAAATTCTTTTGACCTACTTATAGATGACTCTCTAGATTTCTTATTTCGGAGATCTGTTAATATTTCTCGACTAAATGGTTGAACTCATTTCAACCTCGTCTATATCTATTATGCTTTTATACACTTTAACTCACCCAAATATATAATTCTGATTGTTAATTTTTAAATATAATTTTTTTGTTAGAGTTTGAAATTTTTTTAAAAAAATTTCAAACTATTTTTATACAAAAAATTTACTAATTTTGAAATAGTCACAAAATAGATTTAATAGTTACACAGAAAATAAGTTATCAATATATCTAAAATATAATAAGATAAACATACAAACCTAAATACATTTGTGAATTGAATAAAATCATGAACATTTCAACTTAAATTAATAATTTTAAAATCAATCATGCACTAAATCAATCCCTACGTGGTATTTTTAAATGATAACATGCATATATTGAAATAAAAAACAATTATTCTAAACTTCCCGGAAATTAAAAATTCTATGTATTTTCTATATCATATATCTTATAAATATTTATAAAAATATAAAAACAAATTATGTATAAAAATATATTTTAAAAATATTATACTTAGAAAGTAGAAAGAAATAAAATTGTGTACACACTTTTTTTTTATTTTTGTGAACATGACCCTTCAATATTCAAATATTTTTACATTTTTTATATTTAACATCAATAATTAAGTAGCCATGTGGTATCCAAGTGGACAAATGAAAAGATGACAACTTTAAAGCCTAGTTTATGTGGCGTGACACATGGCGCAACCACATTTAATCCGCTCTACTTTATATACTCCCTCCGTCCACAAATAAACTTTACGTTCACTATTCACAGGGTCAAACTTTATTCACTTTGTTGACCTATTTTCGTCACCCATTTGATAAAATAATATAGTCATGTCACCTCTAGTTTTGTAGATCTTTTGATATAGTTTTTTGATATGTAATTTTTATTTTTCAATTCTACACCATTTTTCTTATAAAATGATTTGAAAATAACTTCAGTCAAACATCGTAACGCGTAATATAAAGTTTATTTGTGGACGGAGGGAGTATATACATATGATATGATATGATGATATGATAGGGAGAGTTGGTCCCCAAAAGTGAAAAATGATATTCACTCTACGTAAAATTCACCTATTATGTCCTATTTTGTTTTTTTCAGGACTACTAGTGCTTTGAAATTAGTACTGAATTTGATTTTTAATAATTACTTTCATAACAATTTAAATATTAAGTTATAAATTTATATTAAATTTAAAATTAACATAAAATTAGAATAATGAATGCTCCCTCCGTCCACAAATAAACTTTTCGTTGCGCGTTACGATATTTGACTAAAGTTATTTTTGGCTGTTCCGGACCCGAAGGGAATATTGGACCATTAGAATAATCTCTCACTCTTACTTGTACTGCGTTTGTTCCAATTTAAAGTCGGATGTTGTTGTTTACGAGGTTTGATTAAAATTATTTTCAATGTAATTTCTTTGAAAATTGGTGTGAAATTAAAAAAATAAAACTTACAAATGTAAAAACTACATCAAAAGATCTACAAAACAAGAGGTGGTAAGAATATATATAATTTTATCAAATGAGTAGTGAAAATTGGTAAAGAATGGTTAAAATTTGACCTGTGAATAGTAAAACATACTCCCTCCGTCCCTAAATACATCTCACAATTGTTTTTTCAGCAGTCGCGTGAACTTTTGTTATTTCTACGTTTTCATTGGTTGTTTGATAAAATAAAATATTTTTGACACCTCTTATTTCGAAGAACTTTTCATTTAGTTTTTTGATATGTAAATTTTATTTTTTTATTTCTAAATCAATATGTAAATAAAATTAATTGAAAAAACTTGATATTTTACTTCGTTAATAGAAATGTGAGATATATTTAGAAACAAATAAAATACAACTTAAATTAGGACAGAGAGAATTTTAGCTAAATTCAGTTGGGAGAAAGATCAAAGTAGGACTAAAACATTGAAAATATACTAAAATATGACTTTCATGTTTTTATTACCGAAATAGGACTTACATTACCAAACATGATCATGTACATTACCAAAAAAGTATAGTAATGTGCACATGTAAAGTGCCACATTACCACAATGTAAAATCATATTTCAAGAAAAAAAAACATGAAAGTCTTATTTTGGTGTTTACCTCTATGTTTTAATCCTATTTAGGATGATTTCTAAATTCAGTTTGGTTTCATAAATGGGGTTTCGCCCCCAATTTATATTATTCAACTATTCATAGTGCGATATACACCGTACATGAAACATAAGCATGTCTTGGTCTTGCACTATGATTGCAGCGATTAATGTCTATTATGGCCTTTGTGGGTGAAGGGGAATCGATCATTAATCCCTCCCTCGATCAGCGAGACTGATTTAATCGCCAGCCCACACAATTTGATTCACGGCCCAAAAATTGTCTCTTCTTCGGCCCAAACTCTCTAATTACGAGGGATAAATTAATGACAAATACATTGGGCCTAAACTCTTACTCACAAGTCACACCGTGCCCAATATTCATCACCAACAACTTTTTCTAGTTTTTTTAAAACTCATTTTAGTTTCTTAATTTTGCTTTTTTCAGATCAAAGAAAAATGCCTTTAGTATCCAAATGTAACCACTAGGGGTGTAACCACTAGGGATATTAATCGGATCGGATGTGTCATTATCAAATCCGTATCCGTTTATTTTTGTCGGATACGAATCTTGACGGATACTGAAAATCAAAACTGTATCCGCATCCGTCAGATATCGGTCGGATATCGGATATATCCGTATCTATTTCCTATTTTTAAAATCAAATTAAACAATACTTTAATTTTAAATTAGATTAAAGTCGAATTATTATTAAATCAACTATATTTGTTATGAGATTCCACGATAACTTCATATAATAAAACCTAAAAACATATACACAACACACATATACACATATTTTTATATGTGTGTACTTATTTTTATGTGTCTACACATTTATTTTGTATATAAAAAAATTTTATACTTTGAAATATCAATAAAGAAACAAAATATAAATATAAAAAATTAGGAAAAACTATATATAACGGATTAGATATTCAGATAAACGGTTATTTAAATAGATGAATATTCGGATTAGATTTTAAACGGATCGAATATATAATTACCAAATCTGTATCCGTTTAGTAATCGGATATTCTTAATCAGATACGAATATTATATTCGTTTAAGACAGATGCGGATATTTCCTTTTTAAGCAGATATAAATGCGGACGGTAATCGAATTTTCGGCTATTCGTTGACAACCCTAGTAACCACTAACATTAAGCAAGGTACTCTTTTCTCCCATTAATTATCTCACTTTCCTTTTTTAAAATAAAAAAATGTCTTTCATATTAACCAAAATAACTTGTGATACTCCGCACTACATAGAAAGTTTCGTTGTCTTCTTTATAAATTTCGACTACATGTTTTTTTAACTTTTTACGGAGTAATACTTGTACTCTCTCCGTCCCCTAGTTTTTGTCCACTTTTGACTTTTGGAATTGTTCATCTAAATACTTTAACTCATCAAATTCTCTCAATGTGTAAGCCTAAATATAGTATGTGTTATCTTGTTTGATTTGTCTTAACATATAGATTATTAATATATAATTTCTATAATTTTTTAATATACAAATTACAAGATAAAATGAATTAAAGAAGTGCATTGGATGGTGTGCAAAAATGAAAGTGGACAAAAACTAGGGGACGGAGGGAGTATTTATTTTAAAACTATATGAAAATCAAAATAGAACAACTTTTAGCAGACACGGGGATTACATGATGTATTGATTAAGGGTCATGCTAGGGGTGCACCAAAGGTGTACCCCATTTTTACACCATCCCTTCAATAACCACTCATTTATTTTAGATTTTTATTTACTTATTTTTTTTAATTTTCTTGCCTAATTGAGTGGTAATGGAGGGAGTGAGGGACAAATGGGGTACACCTTTGGTGTACCCCTAGCATTTTCCATTGATTAATAATGAGTAATTTTTTTGTGAATCCAAAACAATATGAGTAATGCTAGAAATTTATCACGGTCGATTAGCATTACAGATGACAATCATTTATAAATTCATACAGACGTAAACGTTAATCAGTGAAGTTACATGTCACATATAATTATCACTTTATGGGTACAATTTGAGAGATAATTTTCATTCATAGTTGTTTTCCATCAATTTTCAAAGATAGTATATTACAACTATTTAATTAAACAAATACAATCATGTTAGAATTATACCAAAGAATGTATCTTATAGTGTACGCTAAAGGTATGCACTAATGTCATTTTGATGATTTATACTGACACAAAATGTCAGTACGATCAAAAAAATTTATATTTGTATGAGCTATCACTCTGGCACAAAATTAAGATACACATACAATTTGGAATATAACTTTGGATAATGTTATTTGTACCTCAAGTTTTTGGACCCTATTTTGTACACCGTAGGATGCCCTAACATTTTGTGTTGGTGTAATGCTAATTTTTGTTAACACATTAACGCTTTGTGTCAGTGTAAATTTTGTTAACGCACCAACACTTTCTGTCAGTGTGAACTATCAAAATATTGATGCATACCTTTGGTGTACAAGTGGGGTACAAATTTTGGGATCCTATAACTTTTAGTGTACAAAGGGACCATGCTACACTTACACCAAACAATATACCCCATTTGTACACCACAGGTTTGCACAAACATTTCGATGTTTTACACCGACACAAGTGTTGGTGCGTTAAGAAAAATTCACACGGACACAAATGTTGGTGCGTTTAACAAAACTTAGTTTTACACCAACACAAAGTATTGGTGCAAAACTGCGGGGTACAAATTGGGGTACAAACCTCGGGATACACATAGCATAATCCTACTGTCAAGGAACCAACTCAACCAAAAGCTCAAGCTTGTGGTTGTGGCTCAGGATAAGTTATTTATATTCTAACACGTCCCCTCACGTGCAAGCGTAGTCTTTTTTCGAGTCTTGCACGTGAAACTTTAATTTTTTTAAACTGGGTGGCGCTGAGTTTCGAACCCGTGACCTCTTAGTCAACGAGGCTCCGATACCATGTCAAGGAACCAACTCAACCAAAAGCTCAAGCTTGTGGTTGTGGCCCAAGAACAAATACTTATATTTCTAACACGCCCCCTCACGTGCAGGCCCCCTCACCTACAAATAAATCGACCAAAGGGGGTTGAGTTGAAAAGTGATCAGGTTTTCTATCATTGTGGGGCCCTTTTGTATTTTTCCTTTCTGTGTTGGTTTAGACTTTGGACTTTGGACATGGGAGACGTATAATGTGCGTCAAATCAAGAAAAAGTAGTAAAGGTCAAGCTCTTTAAATACTCCATTTAAATTTAATAATCCCTCTCTTACCTGGAAATCTTAAAATAAGTTAACTAACAGTTAAGATATTCATATCTTAAAATAATAAGTTAACTAACAGTTTTACGGAGTATCATTTGGATCTCTCGATAATTTTCGTTACTCATTTGTTTTTATTGATCATTTGATAGAATAAAATACTCTTTTTATATTTTATTTTGTAAAGTTTTTGATAAATTTTTTAATACTTCATCTCTCCCAATTTGATTACAAATTGCGGGTTACGAGGAAAAATTTCTCACTTTTTGAAATCATTTTATTTACAAATTGTATATCAATAAAATTTAAAAATTACATATCAAAAAACTACGTCAAAAGTTCTACAAAACAAGAGGTGACAAGAATATTTTATTTTATGAAATACTTAATGAAATCGCGTAAATAAACAAAAGTTATCGAGAGGAGAGAGAGAAAAAATTGTAATCAAAATAGGGATGGAGATAGTATGTACTTCGTCATAGTGTACTCGTCCAGTTTGACTTTTTCTAGTTAAACAGGACAAACTTTAATCATCAATTACTCTCAATTTGTAATGCATATTAATACAATAGAATAAATTTTTTAAAGTTCAAAACAAGTTAAATATATTAATATTATTTGTTACTAATACGGAGTATACATTATAGTTTTTTATTAATTAAGGCTCAAAATTTGTATAGATTGACTCAAAAAATCAAACAGGACGAATACTCTAAGACGGAGGTATTAATTTATACTTTCTACTTTTAAACAAATCATTTTAAATAAGAGTAAAACAGAAAAAGTTTTGAAAATAAGATTTTCATGTTTTTATTTCCTAAATAGAAGTTCGCATTGTGGTAATGTGGACTGTACATGAGTATTTTACTATAATTTTTAGTAATGTACATGGTCATGATTGGTAATATAAATGCATCTTAACTCATATTCTGAGGAAAAATATAAAAAATCATATTTTGATATATTTTCAATGTTTTACTTCTATTTTAGTCTTTTTCTCATTGATGAGATTTAAACCCAACAGCTATGATGGAACAAAGAACTGAATGAGATTGACAAAAATATAAATGAAATATAGAATCTTCGTAGGCTAGCCTGTATTAGCTAGATTTAGTTTGAGTTACAATGGAGGATTCACCCACCTATTTATAGTCTAATTTTATTGTATACAATGTATGAAATTTCGTACGCTACATTATCGGTAAATCAACTATCATGCATGCATCAATCCTGGCGGGAAATCAGTGATTAATCGGCCCTCAATCGCACGATTTGGGGAATTACGTTTCCCTCTTATACCATGTTTAATCCACTTCTTTGGGCCGGACTTGGCCCACCACATATTTTGTTCCTTGGGCTTCGGCCCCCTAGTTTCTAAGCGACCCGTCGTGTATATATACACACACACACACACACACACACACACACACACACACACACACACACACACATATACACAGACACACACACACACACATATATATATATATATACATATATATATATATATACATATATATATATATATACACACACACATATATATACATATACATATATATATACACACACACACACACACACATATATATAGAAACGTAACAAAATGAGATAAATGGTGGAATATTTAAAAATTTATACTTCATCCGTCCATATTTAATCTTTACATTTGATTTTTCATGGTCTCCTATTTAATACTTTGACCATTAATATCTCTATCTGTACATAGATATATTTTTAAAAAGTTAATCTTTGAAAATTACATTTCAAAAGGAAAATATTATTATACATTTAAATCAAAACACAATGTGTTTTTTCACAAATTCGAGTCAAAATTTACTAATTTTGATAAAGAAAAGCCAAGTGAGAAAATAAAATCTGGATGGAGGGAGTATATGATATTAGTTTTAAAAAATTAATAAAGTTTATATAATTTTTTTTACATAATATGTAGTAACATAATTAAGCATCACGATGGTCTGGGCTTGTAAGGCGGTGGAATGTTGATGCCCTAGTGTGGAGATGCGAGAAGGTTGGTGGAAGAGTAGGGGAAGGGGCCGACCTATAAGAATTTGAAAATAGGTGATTAGATAGAACTTGAAATTCTTGCTGTTACTAAGGATATGACCTTAGATAAGATCAGAGTATTTGGAGAGCTAGAATTAAAGTAGTTGGGTAGACTCCTTGAATTAGGGTTAGTGTTCCGACTTCCGAATTTGTTGTGTGCCTTGTTTGACTCGTATGCTTGGTGCTTTTGATTGCAAAAATGTTCCTTAACTAATCGTAGTTTGTTAAATGCCTCAGTGTGCTTTTTTGTTTTATATGTGTTTCATCTGTGCTTGTTCTGCTTTTTGTATTTCTTATGATCTTTTAATATATCAGCTTGAGCCGGGGGTTTCTTGGAACAGTTTCTCTACTTTCTAATAGGGGCAAGGTTTGCTTACACAGACCCTCGACCAACCCTGCTTTCGTGAGATCTAACTGGATTGTTGTTGTTTGAAATATATTAAGTTGATGAGTTGTCTTTAGTATTTTGGCGGGTGTCATTATCACTACTAAAGTTTTTTTAAGAGATAAATATTGTTTGAAGTAAAATGATTATTTTGTGAGGGTGTGAGTATTTCTTACGAGTAATGTTTGGAGTACACCATTTTGTACCTCACTTTACAATAAACCCATCTTCCACAGTATACTCCGTATCTATTTTTTTACTCCTCCGTTTTAAAATTATTTGCCACATTACACAAAACGAAGCCATATTTTAAGTTTTTTCAATTTATTTTTTTAAAGATTGTCATAGAAATAAAAATTAAGTTTGAGTATTTAAAATTACGTAAAAAATTCTTCAAAATAACAGTTGACAATAATATTTTATTTTTGTCAAATAATTGATGAAAATGTTTTTGCGATGTTTGAATAAAAAATCATGACATTCTTATTGGAGCGAATGAAGTATTTTTTCCATCTCATAAGAAAGGTATAGCAGATAGTTATGAACAAGAATGGTGTGCAAATTAGGGTAAATGGTTTTTCCCAAACATGTGGCGCCATTTGAGTGGGTCTTTAGAGCATTTACCAATACCATGGAGGGAGAAAACCCGCCGCCCGCCTTGCCGCTCCTCCATTGCAGGAGGAGGTGCAAAATTTCTGTCGCGGTGTTTTTTGCACATTCGGCCCTGTGTTGGTCTCCATTTGCAGTGCTTTTGGACGAACGATCGTTCATTGCGACGGTGCACCGCGATTCTCCAATTTTATTATTTTTATTTTTTTTCATTTTTAATCTCAATAAATTCAACACATCTTCAACTTCAATTCATCCACTAACATCCCTCATCTCTCACAATTCACTCTCATTTCGCTCAATTCACTTTATCTCCCCATTTTCTTATTATCCTAAACTAAATTCCAAGGGCAACAACTTCAACTTTGAGAATTTCAAACTCGATGCTGTCATGCAATTTGCAAACTACAATTCTTTACCTGGTAACGACTTTGCCCCATTCTCGGGCTCCAACGGTAGTCCTACCAATTGTCGGTCGACGGTCGTTAATATGACCGACTACGATGTTTCTGAGTTGGAGTCCATCAGCGAGGGAATTAGCAAAGGAAGGGCAAAAAAGGCAGACGGGTACTCCGACAAAAAGTCTGACATTGGCGAAGTATTACGTCGACGTGTCAGAGGACGCCATCGTCGACAACTACCAAAAATTCAAAATGTTTGGGGAGCGTGTTGCGGCGAAGTAAAACGCCAAGAGGCCCGATGGTACGCCCGTAGGTGACGGGGAGATGCTTCGAAAATATTAGAGCCACGTGCGCCCAGAAGTCTTGAACTTAGATGGCATATATGCCAACGTGTTCAAGATGTGGCCTAGTAGATCCTGTGTCATAGACATTATGTCGAAGGCGTTGGACCTTTATTATGAAGCGGAGGAGAGAGTTTTCAGGTTCTAGGAAATTTGAAAAATTCTACAAAGGAGCCCCAAATACAACATCGGGGCAGAAGCTGGAAGATCAGTGCCGAAGTGATTCAAACTCTCCAAGACTAGTTTGTAATCAACGAGCGGGGGCGGACATTCCATCGACCTCAATGCCACAGGGGATGACTTCCCCCATAGATCGAGTGACGAACCTAGCGGTTAGAGCCCCTCGATCGGGTCAAAGGCGGTAAAGAAGGGGAATGCCAAGACAACGGCTCCTAGTATTCCATACCACTCAAAAACTTGGCGTTGGACATGCTGAATAAAAACTTTGATAGCATGAGCTCCGCAATTCGGTACACCAACCTCAGCAAGCTCATGGCAATAGATATAACAATGTCGGAGATAGAGCTAAAGTACCACCACGACATGATGACGACGATCCACGCCATGATAAATATGGGCAACTCAGTAGTATTTGTTTTTAAATTCTTTATTTTTTTAAGCACTTCTTTTATTTTTCAGCTTTTGTAATTTTAATTTTAAACATGTTAAATTTCTCCTTTTTTATTAATGTAGTATTTCGAAATGTAATGTTGTATTCACTTATTTTTTATTTTTAAGTGTTACAATCCTTTTTTATTTCTTTAAAATTATTCATCTTTTTTTAGCTGAAAATAAATATTTGTATTAAATTTATATAAGTTTTGAATTAAAAATAATAAATAATGTAAAATAAATGGAGAACCAGATTTTTAGTGCGATAGCATTGTAGAATTTTGAAATGAGACTAAAAATTAGAAAGATGTTGATGTGATAGGAGTTGGGAGAATCTCCCTCGTTGTAAATGTTCTTTGCTCTAGAGACGCGTCTTCCAAATGAGAACTCATGCCCGCATGGATCGTTCAATTGGTTCAAAGAAAAAATGTCAAGTTTATTGATCCTAGGGTAGAATTCCGGCAGCGGCAGTGTGAGAGTTCTAATCTTTGTTATAGTTCCTTGTGCACACCGGGTACAGGACAATCTCTCTAAAAATAAGATTGAGATTATACTATGATTTATTCCTCAGAATCAGGTAGGAAGGGTGTGGGCTGCACCTTTCCAAATGAGTACTACGGAGTAGTAATTTTAAAAAAAATGCTAGGGGTACATCAAAAGTGTACCTCAAACATCCTCCACCCCCTCCATTACCACAAAAAAAGTAGATCTGTGCAAATAAGGATCCGGGCCGGATCCGGGCCGGGCTTGATACAAATTACTAGCCCATTTGAATGGGCGGGCTTGGCTCGGCCCGGATTTGATGGGCTCAACTCTTTACCCATACCCACCCACTTTAGCGGGCCGAACTGCCCACCGGGCCGCTCGGCCCGGATAAAACATCAAGTACATTTTTTTTATACAAAAAATCAAAAAGAAAATATTGAACTCCTTTTCAATTGTTTAAAATAAAATTACCACTCGCCACATTTACATAGAAAACATAATAAAAATATTATTACATAATTAATAAATCCATCATACAGATTCATTAAAACACTATTTATTGTTGTTTAAGAGTGGTGAGTGATATGAACTATTATACATGAATTAAAGAAAATTTTAAAATTTATAATGTCTAGATAATTAATACGTAGTAATGAATTAAATAAACTAATGAATATGGGCGGGTCTATTGGCCCGGATGGGCTTAAAGTAATTTCCATATCCGCCCAAATATAATTCGGGCTTGGACCGGCCCGCCCATGTGGGTATTAAAGATTGTCCATATCCGCCTATTTTAAAGGGTGGGCTGGCGGGCCGGACGGGCCGACCCTTGTTTGCACAGGTCTAAAAAAAGGCAAGTAACATTCAAAAAAGAAATAAAAAATAAAAAGAAAATAAAATGAATGGTGTAGAGGCAAGTGGTGTACATTTGGGGTACACCCTGTACCCAGCATCTCCCAATTTTTAATTAAAAAAACAGTTTTTTTATCTGTCTGCCGATGCTGAAGAAGAGCAGAGCAGTCATAAATGTAGTAGCTAAACCAGATACTGTGTTCATCTACCCAGTTTTGAATTTTTCTACTATCTCACTCATCAATTCAATTTTGTTTTCATGAGGAAATTAAATTCGCCCAAAGTTGGCATTATTGCAGTTGAGTTTTGAGCTCTCTCATTGATTATGGGGTGTGTCCTCGGGACCAGAGCTGCCGGAGAATCTACCCGGAAGGACAAAAAACGCCGGCCGTCTTGCGGAGCTAGGGTCAGGAAGGACGGAGAGGATGTCTCCGCCGCCGCCGCAGTCACCGTCGATGGCGGCCGCCGACGGAATCACAAGAGACAAAAGCAACCGCCGCCGCCGCAGGAGCTTTCCGCGATTGGGAACTTTGCGGCCATCGACCAACAGGGGTGGCCGTTGTGGCTGGTCGACGTCGCCGGAGATGCGATTAAAGATTGGGTTCCGAGGCGCGCCAATACGTTCCAGAAGCTCGATAAGGTAATCTCCGCCGAACACCCAATACATTTCGCCGGAGTTACAACTTCCCGGCCATTATTATATACTGTTCTCTATGTCGTTAATGTCAAAGAAAGGTAAAAGACTGCAATGCCTTTTTGCTAAAAAGCAAAACTTTTGATTTTGCACTATGCTCTTTGAATTGGATTGCTCTAAATTCAATTTTATATATTTATTTATTTATTCATTTTTGGTTAAAAACTTGAGGAATCAACTATATAAAATCTGGTAAATCGATTCGAGACATTGTAAGTTATGACAAAAACAGCAAACCAGGTAAAATCCCACAAAAAGTAAGCATTGTTAGATAATAATCCATAATAAATTGTTCTATGGGAGGCATTGTTAAACTCTTGATTAGTGAGATTTGTGGGTTTTGTGTTTTTGGGTATGGGTATAGATAGGGCAGGGGACATACAGCAACGTATATAAAGCGAGGGACTTGATAAGCGGGAAGATAGTGGCATTGAAGAAGGTTAGATTCGACAATTTAGAGGCCGAAAGTGTGAAGTTCATGGCGAGAGAGATACTCATTCTGAGGAAGCTTGACCATCCAAATGTCATCAAGCTTCAAGGCTTGGTCACTTCCAGAATGTCCTCCAGTCTTTACCTTGTTTTCGAGTACATGGAACATGATTTGGCTGGCCTTGCTGCTTCTCATGGTCTCAAGTTCACTCATCCCCAGGTATAATACCCTTTCTTTACACTATGTTTTCTAAAAAAAAATCTCCCTTAGCCAAGGGCACCTAGGGGCTAGGCCTCCCTTAGCTGTCTACGGTTAATCCCACCTAAGGGATGCCTTACGGTTTTTGGGACACAAGTTTACATCATTTTGTGAAACCTCATTGATAGTTTTTTGGTTTTGGGGCAGGTGAAATGCTACATGAAACAGTTGCTTTCTGGACTTGAGCACTGCCACAACAACGGTGTCCTGCATAGAGACATAAAGGGTTCCAATTTGCTTATTGATGATGACGGGACTTTGAAGATTGCAGATTTTGGATTAGCATCGTTTTATAACCCTGAAATAAAACAACCCATGACTAGCCGGGTTGTCACCCTCTGGTATCGCCCTCCTGAGCTTCTTCTTGGAGCTACTCACTATGGTGCTGGTGTTGATCTATGGAGTGCTGGCTGCATTTTGGCTGAGTTACTCTATGGGAAGCCCATCATGCCTGGGCGAACCGAGGTGAAAATTCCTTTTGTTCCCCCTTTCTAATTTCAAAAAGTAATTGAAGAATAAGTATGTAAAAATGAATTTGTTAGTTAGGATCATAAAGAGAAAAAGACTAAAGTAGGAGTAAAAAATTGATAATATACCAAAATAGGAGTTTCATGTTTTTATTCCCAAAATATGTATTGAAATGCATATACAGTGCCAATCATGACCATGTACATTACCAAAAAGTATTATGAAATGTCCATATACAGTGTCACATTACCACAGTGCAAACTCCTATTTTGGGGATAAAAACATGAAGCTCTTATTTTAGTACTTTTTGTCTTTTTCTATGTTTTACTCCTATTTAGAGTGATTTCTTTATCATTAAATATCAGCCATTTTAGCGACAAAAATGGCTCGCTCCGAATCTTTCCCTTGCTGTGCAGGTTGAGCAACTCCACAAGATATTTAAATTATGTGGTTCGCCGTCTGAAGAGTATTGGAAGAAATCCAAGTTACCTAACGCGACACTTTTCAGACCACAACAACCATATAAGCGGTCTACTAAAGACACGTTCAAGGATTTTCCACCCTCTTCGTTACCTCTAGTAGAGACTCTTCTAGCAATCGATCCTAACGAGCGAGGCACAGCCACTGCAGCTTTACACAGTGAGGTAAATCTCGTGTTACAATATAAAAAACTATCTCGGGCCTACAATCACAAGCTTGAGCTTTTAGTTGAGTTGGTTCACTGACATGGTATCAGAGCCTTGCTAACCAATATGACACAAATTCGTACGTCACAGTCGTTTATTCATGTTGTTATGTTTATAATTGTTGTTGACACTGTTTGTATGTGTTGAACCGGGCAGTTTTTTACTAGTGAGCCATACGCGTGTGAGCCATCGAGCTTGCCAAAGTATCCTCCAAGCAAGGAAATGGATGTAAAGCTGAGGGATGAAGCACTGAGAAGGTGTTCTTTCTTTCTTTCTTTCTCTCTTAAACAATTTAGAAGCTGTATCTATAGGTCCAAATCCCATTATATTCTTCTACACCATTTTTAAAAACAGGTTGAAAGGTGCAAATGGGAAAGGCCATGGGGCGGATGGAGCCAGAAAGGCGCGAGTCAGAAACCGGATTAGCCGTGCAATTCCAGCTCCCGAGGCTAATGCAGAGCTCCAAGCCAATTTAGATGTAAGTTTGCGTCTTCTTTTTCTCTCTTTCTATTGTATCTTTTTCAAAAAAAAAAAGTTTTTTTACTTAAAGAAAAAAAATATCTTGTACCACTACGCTTGCATACTGTTGAGATACAATAATTTAAACAATCAAACACTCACTAAGGACCCGTTTGGTTAGCGCATGAGATACGGGTTCTGATATCTTAGGGAAGTGTTTCACAAGAAACAATGAAACACTCAATAACAAGTCTTAGGGGCTGTTTGTTTCAGCCTCTTAATGGTTCAGATGTCTGAATGGTTCAGCACTTAATGGTTCAGACTGTTTGTTTCAGCCTCTTAATGGTTCAGACGTCTGAATGGTTCAGACATTTGCCTCTGAATGGTTAAGTGCTATACAGAGTCTGAATGATTAAGACATCTTATCTGAATTAATCAGACATTTGCCTCTGAATAGTTAAGTAATATACTAGCTCTTAATGGTTCAGACCTCTTACTGGTTCAGCACTTAATGGTTTATATAACCAATGCCTGTTGTTATTGATTGATACAGAGGTGGAAAGTGAGAAACCAGCAGGGAGAAGGGAAGAAGAGCAAGAGCGAGAAATTCCCGCCGCCGCACCAAGACGGGTACATAGACGCCGGGCCGCTATCGTTCGGCAGCGGTGGGCCCGACGCCTCTTTTGCTTCCTCAAATTTCGGCGGGAGAATGTTGCCTCCGCTCCAAACCAGTGCCGCGACGAGGAGAAAGAAGAAGGGCGGAGAAGAGACGACGCCTCGCGTGGGTCCCGCCCGGAAGTTCATGCATACATTCCTCCCATCTTCGGTTTTGGATCTGAGAGTCAGGAGGAGGAGGAAGAGGAGTAGAGCGTCCATTTCGGAGATCATCGGCCACTCAATGTAGATAATATGTGAGGAGGATGGGTTTTATGTCGTGTTTGGTTGGTGTCTTTTCTTTTTTCTTTGCAAGTATATATATATATATATATATATATATATATATATATATATATATATATATATATATATATATATATATATATATATATATATCTCCCACATTTTTTTTTAAATTTTGGTACAATAAACTAGTTAGAATTTTATGTATCCGAGGATATAATCCACACCTATTTTGGTTATACGGATCTTAGTTAATTATATGACTTCCAAATGAGAGGTTACGGATTCAGAAGCAATAACTCTTGATGTTTCGATAGGTTGAAAGAAATATGTTTATGTATGAGCAGATATTACAATTGTAATAATAAAATAGAACAAGTGCACATTTTCTTTTCATAAGAGGATAGAATGGTCTCCAATCCATAGTTTCAAAACCTAACAAAGATAACAAAAAAGAGCTTTTTTTGTATACCTCTGTTTATCAAGGATTCTAATGCCCACAAGTATAATATGGGATTTACAAAACAGAAACTTATTCCTGACAAAATTCTGTTTTTGATGACTCACTGTCTCAAAAAGAGAATCCAATATCAACAAATATAATAAGGAAATAGAGTCTTTTTTGGGACGAAGGGAGTATTATAATTTTTGGGTCATGCTAGGGGCACCTATTACTTACTGTTGAATGTATGTGAATATCTGCGAGAAACTTGGGGCGAAAAGTGAGGTGAGAGTTGGTGTGACTTCACCAGTTTCCATTATTTTTTCCCGAGTAATTCATCCTAAGCAGTGGCAGCCATTGGAACTGATCTGTAGCATGCCCGTTTCGCTGCACGAACAATGTCTTCTACCTGTTAATTCAGTCATAGGCTTAGTTTTTAAGTTGAGATATGCAAGGGCAGTTTGACAAACAAAAAAAAAACGGGCAATAAGGAAGAGCAGAAACCTGTGGGACTGCCAGTCTTTCGAGATTTGCTGCATAAGGCATAGGAACATCAGCCCCGGCTATCCTTTCAACTGGCGCATCAAGGTACTCAAAGCTTTCCTCAACCACACAAGCACTGGCAAGTGGTGCCAATGATATGATATAAACAAATTATCCAAATGTTAGAATGATATGAAATGGAAACGACATGCATATAAACTTTTGGATTGGGTGAGGGGGGGGGGGTGGGTAAAGATTGATTAAGGCAGGGGGTAACCAGATCTCAGCGCCAACACCGTGCTGAGGAAACCCTTCCTCAACAGTTACGAGCCTGTTGGTTTTCCTGACAGAATCATTGATGGTAGATCTGTCTAGTGGTCTGATTGAGCGCAAATTGATAACCTAATCAGAAGAACATTAAGTTGAAATATATGTTATTTAAAAATATGAAAATGTGCATTCTAACTATAAATCATTAAATCCATGAGAATGGTAATATGGACTCTTGAGCACCTCAGCGCTAATCCCTTCCTTCGCAAGAACATCAGCAGCCTATAAAAGTTAAAACCCCATTTGGCCTAGTTAGCAAATTTGACAAAACACTGAATTCACCCTCCCCCCACCAACCCCCCCCCCACCCCACACACACCCACACACACAAACATGGGTCCAATACCAAATATAGCTTGGGAAAAGAACGGCAAACCTTGAGAGCGTAGCCAACCATTTTTGAAAAAGTTGTGATTGTAACATCTTTCCCTTCACGTTCAATCTGTCAAATGATTGTTTTAAGTAAAAGAAAGTTAAGTATACAGTTATACCGATGAAAGAAGATAATTTGTGATGTGTAGGAGGGACTTACTTTAGCTTTCCCAATTGGAACACAAAAACTAGAATCAAGAACTTCAGCTGAAACAGGGAAGGATTCGCCATATCTGGAGCACAGATACTTGATTATTAAAAAATACCAAAAAGAAAAGAAAAAGAACATCAAACTCTCCGGAAAGGAAAACAAATTATGGTACTTACAACAATTCATTTTCAAGGAAAATGACAGGATCCGGGTCCCTAATAGCAGCTTTGAGAAGGCCACGAGCATCTTCGGAAGAGTATGGAGATAGGACCTTCAATCCTGGGCATGCAGCAAACCACGCTGCATAGCACTTCAAAAGATCTCACGTCTTAGATATATGCTGACATTTTTATTCACATTTTTTTAAATGCTTGTATAAATATGTAATTTTCATTTAGAAAAATAATAATTTCAGTCACACAACAATATACTCCCCTTGTCCCTAACTTGTTTTCATGCTTTCCCTTGCCTGTCCCAGAAGAATCTCACATTTCCTTTCGAGGGAAAAAATTGAGTCGTTTGATATTTATTTCTCCTCTAAATAAATTTCAACAACACAATTTTAATTCTTGTTATCTCCATGTCAAGTCAAAGTGTGCCTCTATGCTTGAGCGGAGGGAGTATAAAAATATTTTCCTAAAAATAAAAGTTTGAAGTTTTTCCAATTCGAATAAATTATAAGCACCACTGAGGGAAGCTAAACATGATATCCAATCTGTCAGGAGTCACTAATAGCACTCCGTATGAGATCCAACCCAAAAAAGCATACATACACATTATATCCCACTCAAACTCCGTATGAGATGCCGGCACTAAGGTAAGATTAGAATGTCTCATATTTCTTATAAATTATGAATGTGAAATAGTCGATTGATATATATCAGTATTATTAGTGTACCGATGGTGCATAATGACCCACTTAGACCCATTCCACTTAACCAGTTAATTTATACTTTATATAGTTAATAAATGGAAATATGTCCATTTATTACTTAACCCAATTAGACCCAACCTGAATCATATTGAACTTTCATATCGGGCAATGGCGTCTCTACTAACAGCCATCCTTGGGGGATTTAAAGATCTCTTCCAATTGCCAATAGAGCTTGAAAAGAAGATAAACAATATGAAGTCAATGTCATACCTGGGAATGTTGGGCACCAACACCAGCTGCAGCTCCATTAGGTCCTCTGAAAACAATAGGTACAGATATTTGTCCAGAAGACATGTAGTTTGACTTTGCAGCAGAATTGATTATATGATCAATTGCCTGACAAGGATACCCCATACACAGTGTCATTGCAAAGATTTTCTGAATATATATCTTGAAATATAACCTCAAAGATGACCAGATTACCATGATCACAGGATCAACTAACACACGGTCACACATGGTTAACCATTTGAATTAATTAATGAACATTTTCTCATTTGAAAAGGACAACTGCTTAACCTGCATTGAAAAGTTAAACGTCATGAATTCCACAATAGGTTTCAGGCCATAGTAAGCCGCACCTACTCCAATCCCTGCAAACCCAGCCTGCAAAAACATAAAACAGTTTATGACTTATATATCAACAGACGATTCAGCAAGTAGCAGGAAAAATCAAGGAGAAACCTCAGTAATAGGTGTATCAAGAACCCTGTCTGGACCATATTTATCCAAAAGCCCTTTTGAGATCTTCAAAAAGAATCACCAGAAAAATGAAAGAACTGTGATCATGCCGTTATATGGAAGGGTACAGAAGGATAAACAAAGGGCAAAGAGAACAGTTCACACCTTGTATGCACCCTGGTACTCCCCAACCTGTGTCAAGATATACGAACAACAATTATAAACCACGACAAGCTCATCTAGAAAGGAATGAAATTGAAAGGTGCAGAAACGAAAACAAAGAAACAAGGTAAGAAAAATGATGGTTACCTCTTCTCCCATTAAAAAGACCTTGGGATCTGCAGACATTTCTTCATCAATGGCTGAATTCAAAGCATCACGCACTGTCATCTGTAAGTGTTTTCATTAATGAAACTTCAGAATGCATGCATTGAAGACCAAAAGTACGAAGAGAATAAATAAAAATGACCTCTTTTGCTGCAGAAGAGTAAGCTCTGGATGCAAATATCCTACTTCTCACCAAGGGCTGATTCAAACTCTAGAAACAAAGTAACAAAATGAAACCTCAACCACGGCATAACCCACACACATGCATCAAGAAATCAAATACTCCATCCGTTCCAAAATGAATTGCAATCTTCAAACCACGTGCAAAACCCCGTATCTTTTAAATTTATTTTATTTACGAACTAGTATAGAAATAAAAAAATACAACTCACATACGAACTACAGAGTATTAAACAACTAAGTCAAAATTTCTACAAAATAAGAGATGACAAGAATATTTTATCTTATCAAATGATCAATGAAAACACACAAGTAAACAAAAGTTACGAGGCCATAAAAGTTACAGTATAATTTTTTGTGTGATGGAGGGAGTATGCAAGACAAATGAAGAGATATTTACCATAGCAGAAATGCCCCTGGAAATCATTTTGCGGCCTATAAACGCAGTCATACCTTCTTCTTCTCAGACTTTAACAGCCCTAATCGACTGAATCAACAAACGTGCAAACATGACAACTCCATTAACAAAGATAGAGGCACAGATCATAAATGTTCACAATATAAAATCACAGAACTGCGATTAGGTTATCTTCCAGTTGAGAGCGAATACATATAAGAACCTGAACTCCGGTGGTCGTTGAGGACAAGCGGAAAGAAGAATGTAAAACAGGGATTCGATCAGCGATGAGTTTTCACTTTTCACCTTAATGAGCAGATTTGGGGTAATTGAGTACTACGGTGGGTAATTTTCAATTTATGAATACTCATTTTTAAAGTAACATACTCGTTTTAATGTTTTATCTACGGAGTATTTGGTTTGTTTTTTACTCCGTATTTTAGTTCTATATATGTTGAGTTAGCATTTTGAAAAGGTTATCTACAGGCAGCATTTAGCGTTAGTATTTTCAAAATAACCTGCACTGTTGAAATTTTATCCAAAACGCTAACGTTATTCCCAAACAGACCCTTCATCTGCGAAAAATATACGGTGTAATAGAGAGTATTTATTTTTATATTTAGGCCTGTTTGGTACACGGAATTGACAGAATTTGAATTGAGTTAGGAGATGAAATTCTATAGAATTGATTTGGTGAAATTGAATTCTCTATTTCCAATTTTTTACACTATCAATTTCAAATCCACATACTCTTGTGCTACCAAATAACATACTCCGTAATTGGAATTATTATCTCATATTCTAATTACATAGTTTGAATTTCGTGTACCAAACAGAGCCTTGGAGTTTATTGCACCATGACCCCTTGTGGTTTGGTAAATGTGCAGAGTTACTCCTATAATTTTAAAACTTACGTGGTCGCCTTCTGATATTGCTATGCCGATGCCCCTCTCAACTAAAATATCCTTCAAATATTACGTCAATATATAGCTCTACTGCCCCCCATGGTTTTGGAAATTGGCACAAACGCCCTTCTTTTTTTTTCTACTAGTTTTTTCATAAATATTTTTTAATTGCTTTTTTAAAAATTATTTTTTATAATGTTTTAATAATTAAAATTTTTTGTGTTTGTAATAAAAACAATCAAATAACATGAACTAACATACAATTCATTTGTCTCAAATTAACCATTTTCATTTTTTCTCCAAAAAAAGTTTTTATTGGTTCATTTTCATGATACGAAAAAACTTAAAATGTTTTCTTTTTTCACTAAAGCTCATTTCTCATTTTATGTTCATTAATTTTATGCTTTTTTATTTTAATCAAAATTAAAATTTAAGAAAAAAGAATAGAAAATAAAATAAAGAAAAAGGAAAGTACATGAAAAATACTTTTATAGAATAGGGAAAATTAAGTTATGAAAAAACTCTTTTGCGCATTGGTTCAAAAATATTACTCCGTATTAATATATAATTAATTATATATTAAAAAGACGTTACTCAGTATTTTTTGGTCTCGACATATTTAAAAGCATAAAACTTTTATAGACAAAAAACGAAAATATTTAATTTGACGAATGAAGTATATGTTAAATTTTTTATTTCAAACACAAACATTTTTTATTTTTTAAAACTTTTAAAAAATTGTAGGTTTAAAAAAACAATTTTTCATTATTTCACACACAAATATTTTTCTTCTCTTTATGAAAAAAAGAAAAAGAGTAGAGGGGTGTTTGTGACAATTTCCAAAATCATACTCCCTCCGTTCCAAAAAGATTTACACCTTTCAAAAAAATTGCGTCCCACAATCTCCTACCCATTTCTATTAAAAAACCACTTTTACCCCTTACTTTTCAAACCCTACCTATAACATCATACTTTTTTTCTAATAATCTTAAAATCACATCCTACTTTTACCAATCACATCAAGGGTATTTTTGGAAAGTCAACACAAAATTATCCCTCCCTTAATTTCAACTTTAGTCAAAACGTGTAAATCTTTTTGGGACGGAGGTAGTATATGAGAATGGATCTATTCACATTAAATTTGAAGGATATTTTATTCTAGAGGGACATTAGCTTAGCAATATGAAAACCATTAGGGGCAACGGCGTAAGTTTTGAAGCCATGAGGAGTAACGATACACATTTACCAAACCACAAGGGGCGTTGGTGCAGTAAACTTTTTTCGCTTATTTGAAAATATGACATTCGAAGTTACATAAGGTAGTTTTTGATAACTAGAATTCATTTGAAATCTTAGATTTCGATTTCAATATTTGAAATCTCATGATTTCTAATTCTAAATATTATTTGGGAAGTTATAGAAATTTCAATTCTAAAATTTGAAGTTTGAAGTCGGCAAACACAGTAAGGGAAGCGGGTTAATATGTATGGTATTGTTGTTGCGTAAGGGGAGATCACTTTTTAATTACAAGTATATACTCCGTAATTTAAAGAAAAGTTGTGCTTGAATTTGCAAATGACATGGGGAGATGTATGAATTTAAAATTGAGTTAATTTTGAATTAGAAAAATTTGGTTCGAATCCAAACCCAAATTCTTTCAGTTCCTTAACAATAATTTGGATCAAATCTAGATTTAAAATTCAAATTCAAGTTTCCAACTATATCATAATGTTCTTTATAATTATATAAAAAAGTTGTTCAATTATGATCTTATAAGGTATACATGTATAAAATGAACGTTTTTATAATGGACTTACATATGGATTTCTTTCTTTTTATCAGACCCAATACATATACAACAATATTATGTACTAAAATATAGATCTTGAGTATGCACCTAAAGACCACCAAAGAATTTGTGTATTACAATTAACATACTCATTTCATACCTGAGTAAGAAATTAGAATCCAAATTCATCATATTCAACCCCTCACCACCCAGGTTGTTGCTGCAAAAACTGACCGTGAGTCTGCCACTACCGCTGCTGCGAAAGCCAACCATTGCCGCTAAGCATTATGCAACTCTTCTTCACTGTAACTTTTCTCTTTCTCGCCGAGGATGACCTACTCGACCTGTGCACCTATATTCTCTGCATCTAATTTGTGATTAGAGTTTTGTTCATAGTTAGAGCTTCGAAGGTAAATACCTCAATTTATAAATTTAACATCAACTCTACATGATGAACTTTAGTGCCGGTTGTAGAATATAAGTTACGGCAACAAAGTGTGTTGCTAACACTTTTTAAATACTTCTAGCAAATTTAAAACATATGTGGTGGAATTGAGGGTTTGAACACACTTTTTAACCAATGCAACTGAATTTGGGCAAGATCGATTTAGAAATGGGAGGTTCTAAAAAAGTTGGAAAATGCTAGACACTTTTTTTGTAATACTAGTGTTTTGACCCGTGCCACGCACGGGATTGAACGAATTTTTTTTAACTTCACAAATTTTGTTCAATGTTTTTTTTTGCACTGGATTTTTTTTTCATTTCTTAATCCAAAACAAACCAAAATTGCATAGTTACATTAGTCATTAGCTACCCTTTTCTATTAAATCACATAATCTCGCAATACATAAAGAGACTATTAGTATAAAAAATAACTTAATTAGTAGCTTTCTCAGTTGCACAGCTGGTGTATAACTTTGTACCTTGCCCTCCATATTCTATATATGCACGCAGCCCATATTGTACATGTTTTTGTTTTGTTTTTCTGTCCTTTATCATGTGTAGGCTCTCTCCTCTACCTTCAATTGTGTTTTCCTTGTCTTGTATATGTCGTATATGGTATCTATCCATAACTGGTTTGAATGGGTTCTATCTCCCAAATGGATGCTTTATTAATTTCAACATCCATCTCACACAAACCACATTTGGTATCAATGGTAAGATACCTGCTGAATCTATTCTTGGTTTGCAATCTTCCTCTCATCAGTAACTAAAAGATAATGGGAAACTTAGTGAGAGTATATTTGAAGCTCTAGACCCAATCCTTCCATCTGTGTGTAGTTCTCTCCCCTTAAATCTAATCAGCAATCATATATCCATCACCTTTGGGCATATTTTCAAAGTAATCTCTAACCTTTTAAAAGTCAATTGAACTCCCCCATAGAAATTTTTTGCAGATGGCCACAATCCTCGTCATCACCTGTTTAGGCAAGATGAATAGCCTTGCTCAGAATGTAACTATCCCCATTAGCACAAGTGAATAAGTTTGATCCTAGCCATAAAGCTCCATCCAGTTATTCTTCTGCTAGTTTGATGCGCTCCACACTTCAACAATTTAAGAATACGGTTTCATTTATAAAATAACTATCCAAACCTGGGAGGGAAAGACGGAATCCAAATCCTTGTATTTTGAAATGATTCATTCATTGAAATGAATGTCAATCACATTGTTAGAAGGCCTGAATCTCTTGAAGCGCACAGTCTTGACTTGAACTTTGAAAATAAATGATTAATCAATCAACAACCGGTTAAATGCTTATAGTTGTATATTTTCCACTGCAATATTTTGGATCATAGTTTTCAAAAAAAATTGGTGAATGCTGCCACAGGTAAGAGCTAAGTAATTTTTATCTGAATGTTTATTTCCATTAACATAAAGTTGAACAAAATTTGAAGTACGCAATGAGTATAGAATAGTATCTCAGATCATTTATAAACAATGAGCTTTACAAAATATGATGCACAACACACCAACAGGTTACATATTTCTCTAAGGTATAAATTTGAACTGCAAAAATTTTCTCCATGGATAGACAATTTTGAAAATTCAAATGAAATTGATAAATCATCAGTGCATAGTAAATTTATAAGCAGAATTTTGTGATTAGAGTTTTGTTCATAGTTAGAGCTTCGAAGGTAAATACCTCAATTTATAAATTTAACATCAACTCTACATGAAGAACTTTAGTGCCGGTTGTAGAATATAAGTTACGGCAACAAAGTGTGTTGCTAACACTTTTTAAATACTTCTAGCAAATTTAAAACATATGTGGTGGAATTGAGGGTTTGAACACGCTTTTTAACCAATGCAACTGAATTTGGGCAAGATCGATTTAGAAATGGGAGGTTCTAAAAAAGTTGGAAAATGCTAGACACTTTTTTTGTAATATTGTTTTTTTAAAAAAATATTGTGAATCAAATTTAAAATATTGTTGCACTAGACTTGGAAGAGTTTTATTCCTCCCACCCTTCCAAAATAATCTTCTCGTTTCAAATAATGAGGGAAATTTCATCTTATTTAAGATTTTTTTATTTACAAATTGGAATATAAATTAAAATACAAATGACACACAAGTAGTATTTTTTAACTATATCAAATATTTAATAAAATAAGATATGAAAATAAATTTTATTTTATCAAATAATTAATAAAAGCACACAAATAAATACTCTTTCTGTTCGCTATAGATTTTCCCAAATGTCCTTTTCGTTTGTCCAAAAAGGATCTTCTTATTACCTTTTTTAATATTTAAAATACCATACCTATTCAGACACACTTTGTTTATTACAGAGTACATCTCACCCACATGATTTAACATATATACTCCATCCAAATTCATTAAGGTGATTTTAATAGACTTCCTATGTTCAACTTGTCCTAAAATCTATTCCCTCCATCCCAAATTGTTTATAATATTTCGAACGACGTGCAAAATATAATCTATTCTAAAATTATTTTATTTACAAATTGACAGAAAATAAAAAGTAAAGATTACATAGTTTAAAAGTAAATCAAAAGTTCAACAAAGTAGATGCAATAAGAGTATTTTATTTTATCAAATGATCAATCAAAACGAGTAAATAAACAAAAGTTATCGAAATATCGAAATAGTAACTCCGATATACTTTTGGAGACGGAAGGAATACAAAAAGTCTATTTAGAAATATTTATGACGAATGGAGGGAGTAAAGCCATCAAAAATTAGAATCGTAATAACAAAACCATTATTTTGGGATGGAGAAAATATGTTTTAGTACTTCCCGTCCCAAAAAGAATGTCACAGTTACTATTTCGGTATCTCGATTACTTATGTTTGTTTACTCATTTTGGTTGATTATATGATAAAATAAAATATTCTTGTCGGATCTTGTTTTGTAAAACTTTTAATATACTATTGAACGGTGTGATTTTATTTTTCATTTCTCTACTAATTTGTAAATAAAATTATTTTAAAAGAGATGATATTTTACACGTCGTTCGAAATGTGGCAAACAATTTGAGGCAAAAGGAATACGGAGTACTATTTTTAACAAGTTTGTGTACAATAATAAGGGAGAACTACTTAGATAGGAATAAAAAATTATGAAAATACCAAAATAAGAGTAATATGTCTTTTAAGACCAAATTAGAAATTCACAGTGTCATTGTTACACTGTCACACTCACTAGTCACCACATTGTCACATTGTAACTACCACACTATCACCACCACACTATCATCTGCTGTTGTTGGCCACCAGAGTGCTGCCGCAGAACACATATGATTGACTGATCATACTCATTTATTACACTGTCATTATTTTTTCAACACACTGCAACACATACTCTTACGACACACTACCATTATACTTTTATTTTGATTTTAAAAGACTTACTCGGGGTAGAATTTTTATTTTGATATTTTTATACTTTTTTTACTCCGTATAATTTTTATCTTGAAATACGGAGTATTTGTTAATAATAAACTACTCCATATTTTTCAAACTTCGAAATCAGCACAAAACATTTGAAAATAGCCCATCCCGTCATTCCCGTGTGATGCACTCATGCACTCACTTTTCCCACTTCTAGTCTCTCTCATAATTTTGTCCAGGATTATGCTACGTGTACTCCAAGTTTTGTACTCCAATTTGTACCTCGCAGTTTTGCACCGACACTTTGTGTTGGTGTAAAACTAATTTTTGTTAAATGCACCAACATTTGTGTTCGTGTGAATTTTTATTAACGCACCAACACTTGTGTTGGTGTAAACCATCGAAATATTTGTACAAACCTGTGGTGTACAAATGGGTTATATTTTTTTGGTGTAAGTGTAGCATGGTCCTTTTGTCCATCCCACTTTAATGGATTTCACTCACTCTCAGGTTAGAAGATTTGCTAAAGCAAAATTGACCAGAACCAGAAGAAGTTTGAATTCCATTGATATTTCATCTGCCAATACCATTACTCACTCACAAAATCGTGCTCTCTTGATCACCAAAACGCAGTAATAATCACTGTGAATCGGTCCTCCATCCATGGCGACGAGCCCTAAAGAACACATCGAAGAGATTCGCAGAAGCAAGTTCTCAATCGGAGGAAAGCCCAACCCTCTGACGGAAGACCTTCACCAAGCCGTCAAAAACCTCTCCGCCGAGCTCTACTCCAAGGATGTCCACTTTCTCATGGAAGTCGTCCAGGTCTGTGTGTGTGTGTCTGTCTGTCTGTCATCTTCGTCTTCCTCATTCCCCGCTGCATATTTGCATCATTTACATAGGATAATACTAGCTTGTGATGATGATTTGCAGAATGCCGAGGATAATGAGTACGAGGATGGAGTGGAGCCGAGTCTGGAATTCGTCATCACCTCCAAGGACATAACGGAGACCGGAGCCCCATCCACTCTGCTGATATTCAACAACGAGAAGGGGTTCTCCCGTAAGAACATTGAATCCATTTGCAGCGTCGGCCGTTCCACTAAGAAAGCCAACCGCAAGAGCGGCGGCTATATCGGGGAGAAAGGTACAGTGATTTGTTTTTCCCATTTGTTGCACACTATCCCCCACAATTGCTTAATCATAAGTGCAATGATCAAGTTCTTCATTATACATGTATCGTGTATGTCCATGGAGAATATCTGAATATATTAGATGTGTTTAAATTTTATTCAATCTTATGAATCTCTCTTGGTATGATTATACTGCAAGCAATAACTAGTCAGTCCTGTATTTGAATGTTTTTTGTGAATGGGGTTTTGGAGCTTGGGCGGACATAGAGTTTTGCTCCGGTCATGTTTACTAAACATATTTGTGGTTAAAATTAAATTTGAGCAAGTTCTGCTCATTTTTCTGTCTTCTCTTCAATTTGTTTATGCTAGATGAACTTTTGGGCGAATTGTCTTTTCGATTAGTTTTGTTTTTAGAGCTCAAACTTGACTTGTTTCAAACTCGAGCTTGGGCCTTAAGGAGCTGAGTTCATGATCCATATTTAAAGATGTAAACAACATGAGAGTTATGATATAACTATGCCCTAATTACTTGTCCAAAGTGAGTCGAGCTCGGCTATATGAACTGTGAAACAAAGCAAGTTTGATCTCGATGTGTGTTCTCAAATGGATGAGCCAAACGCGAGCCTTGGCGACTTGAGGTGATTCAAGTTTGAGCAAGGTGCGTTTCACATAACTGCACTAATTTCAAAGCATGATAGAAGGAAGTTGTTTATGTTGCATTTCTCACAATACCACACTTGACTAGTCTTGAATAAATATGTGCCTCGCTATGTTTGGTTCAGTATGATATGTTTTATCTACACTTGCCACGGGTTTCTCATCTCACAGCTCTGTATTTGCACTTCTCTGTCCAGGGATTGGGTTCAAGAGTGTGTTTCTTATCTCTGCCCGGCCCTACATTTTTAGCAATGGATACCAGATTCGATTTAGCGAGGGTCCTTGCCCTCATTGCAATGTTGGCTATATTGTCCCAGAGTGGGTAGATAAGAACCAAATTCTTGCACGTGTAAAACAAATATATGGCTCATCATCTAGACTCCCCACCACAACTATAGTATTGCCACTAAAGTCTGACAAGGTGAAACCTGTAAAGGACCAACTTTCAAGTATTCATCCTGAGCTCCTTTTATTCCTTTCTAAGATAAGGCAGCTTTCAGTCAGGGAAGATAATGAGGATCCAAAGCTTAATACCGTGAGCGCGATATCCATCTCAAGCGAGAGAGATCTTGTGAAGAAGAAAAACATTGATGCTGAGTCCTACCTGCTAATTCTCTCGGCTGATGAAGAAAAGGTGGGTAGAGCAGCGGGGCAATGCAGTTACCACATGTGGAGACAAAGATTTCCTGTCACACAAGAGCACCGAGTTGATAGACGAATGGATGTTGATGAGTGGGTGATCACGCTTGCATTTCCATATGGAGAACGTCTCAGTGGGGGAAATAGCTCCCCTGGCATATATGCTTTTCTTCCCACAGAGATGGTCACAAATTTTCCGTTTATAATTCAAGCAGACTTCCTACTATCATCATCAAGGGAAGCCATTCTTTTAGACAACAGATGGAACCAAGGAATCCTCAACTGTGTTCCAGTGGCCTTCTTAAGTGCATTCACCACATTGGTCAAAGACAACCAAGATGTGCCGGTCAAGACTCTGATTAATATGTTTGGCTTTTTACCTATTTGTAGCTCTTCATATTCAAGTCTCAATGCAATAAGAGGTTCAATTAAAGAAAAATTGCTTCAGGAGGATATAATCCCATGTCAGTCATACACAAGTCAGAAGATTTTCCGAAAACCATGTCAAGTGGGTAGGCTACGACCTGCCTTTTGGAGTTTATTAAGTAAGGCAAGGAAGCAAGGGGTTTCTTTGCACAACATATCTTCCCACAGAATACACATTCTGAATTCTGCATTTGATCATGAGGAGTGCAACCACATTTTGAATTTTTTGGAAGTGAAGCATGTCGAAGACGAGTGGTATTCAAGGTGCATTCAAAGTTCAGATCTTGTTTTGGGAGTGTCAGAAGATCTTTACATGGAGCTTCTATTGTTTGTTGCTGAAAATTGGACACAATCTTTCTCGAAGACTAATATGGTGAAAATACCATTGCTGAAGTACGTTGACATGAATGGGCATGAGGCACTGTGTAGCATAAGTGATGCTTCCAAGGCTAATCCAGCATTGCTTCTGTCCACCGAATCCAATCAAGTATCTTGGCTTATTAATTGGAACAAAGAGTTCCGATGTGTGGAGGGACATTTCTTTACTGAACCAACACAAGAAGCATTTCACAGCAGTTCTAAGTGGCAGGGTGTGCTTGAATGGCTTCTTAGTGAGGTAAAGGTTGACTCTGTTGACGTGCATGACTATGCAATTCTCGCCCGTGACTCACTGAATCATGAACGGGAGCTTGTCCTAGCATACGCTCATTTCCTATATCACTCATTTTTGAAGCTTTACGTGACTGCTGCACAAGTTACTTCACATTGCAGTGACATGCCAATTATTGATGACTACGGGCAGGTGGTAACCGGAAGAAGAGAAGGTCTTGTTGTACCCGCAAATGGAAGTAAATGGGTTCAGCTGATTGGTTCAAATCCTTGGAAAAGTGAGGGTTACATTGAGCTTGGAGGAGACTATTTGCATTCTCGAAAATATGCTGATGTCCTTACCAAGAAAAATGAGCTGCTGGAGTTTTTCAAAGCTTATGCCTGTGCTTTGGATATTCCTGACTTGCCTCCTCCAGAATCTACACTTTCCAGTATGTCCTCCCCGCTAACCAGGGAAAATGTGTTCCTGCTCTTGTGTTGGATTCGTAATATTCGGAAGAATCAAATTTCATTGCCGGAGAGGTTCTTGACATGCATACAACATGGGCGTTGGCTTAGAGTCCGTCTATGTGATAGTCATGGATACAGGGCTCCATCGCAATCCTTCTTCCATTCTTCTTCCTGGGGACATCATTTGCAGAATGGATCTGTACGTATTGATATCCCATTAGTTGATAAGGATTTCTATGGTGACACTATAGACAATTATCAGGAAGAGCTGAGAACAGTCGGTGTCATGTTTGAATTTAAAGAAGCATGCCAATTTATTGGGAACCATTTTATGTCTATGGCATCTTCTTCTTGTTTAAAAAAATCTGATGTAGTTTCGATTCTTAATTTCATTAGATACTTGAGGGATAAGTATTTTTCACCAGATGACTTTATCAACAGCATTAAAGATAGGTGTTGGTTGGAGACCACATTAGGCAAGAGGAGCCCTGGGAATTCAGTTTTCCTTGATAACGAATGGGCTGCTGCCATACAGATCAGTGACATCCCATTTGTTGATCAAAATTATTATGGTCAGGGTATCATAGCTTTCAAGGAAGAGCTCAAGTTACTTGGTGTCTCCTTTGGTTTCAATCAAAACTATCAGCTAGTTGTTTCCAACTTGAAACCCTCAGAAATGTTGAGCTCACTAAGTGCTGAAGCAGCTCTCTTGGCATTAGACTGTATCCATCAGCTAAATTTGAATTCTTCAGATAGACTATGCAGTGCACTAATGGGAAACAAATGTCTAAAGACGGTGAATAATGGATACATGTCTCCTGCTGAATGTTTCCTACCTGGCCCAACCTGGGGTTGCCTTCTTGAGGTTTTTGACGACTTCCCCCTTATTGATGAAAATTTTTATGGAAGCAGATTACTGGAGTTCAAGAAGGAACTGTACAATTTGGGAGTGACATTTGATTTTGACATGGTCATTGAATCATTCTGTCAAGTTTTTAGGCAGCATACGTCTAAATGTGCTTTGACAAAGAACACTGTACTTTCTCTCCTTCAGTGCTGTAGGAAATTAAAAGCAGAAGGAATCAATTTGTTATACTATATCAGGAAATATATTCGCGAGGCAAAGTGGTTGAGAACTCGACTTGGAGTTGCCAGCAAACCGGAAGAGTGCATTTTGTTTGGTCATGGCTGGGAGCCAATTGCTTCGGTCACTCTCTTACCATTTATAGATGATGCTTATTATGGACAGGATCTTCACGAGTACAAAACAGAGCTTAATAGTATGGGTGTTGTGACCACTTTCAGAAAATGCTCAAGATTTGTGCCTGCAACCCTCCGTTTACCTCAGGACCCTACTCGTATATCACCTTCTGCCACGTTTTCACTGTTGCTGTGCATGAAGAATTTCCAAAAGGATCTGGATGAGGAACTGATCCGTGCACTCAGGGAAAGACTCGATCTGAAGTGGATCAAGACACAAGCCGGCTACCGATGTCCAAAAGAGTGTTTGCTATTCGGTCCCGATTGGAGTGGAATCTTGAAGCAAGAGGACGGACCATTCATTGATGAAAAGTTTTATGGTCCCGAGATTTTTTCATACAGAAGAGAACTGGAAGGTTTGGGGGTGGTGTGTGAGGTTGAAAAAGGATGCTCATTGATTGCTGGCTACCTTGAGCTGCATTGTAATCGCACGACTATCAACAGGATATATTCATACTTGCTAAGTAATGGTTGGTTTAATAACCATGAAGTGGCGAAGACTACAAATATATGGATACCCAGTGGAGAGAATAGCGGGAAGTGGGCTACTCCTCAAAGCTGTGTCTGTCATGATAAAACAGGTCTTTTCGGTTCACAGCTGTTTATTTTAGACAAGTACTATTCTGTCGATTCACTGTGTTTCTTTGCCAAATTGGGAGTTAGAAACAGTCCTGGTATGGTGGACTATTTCAAGCTTTGGAAAGCATGGGAGTGTGCAGAAAGGAGACTGTCCCCTTCTGAGTGCTGCGCCTTTTGGGAGTTTGTAGTGAAGCACTGGACCTCAAGTGCACAAAAGTTACTCCAAGAGAATTTATCAAAAATCCCAGTTTGTTCAAGTTCAGATGGGGTTCTGTTGCTTAACAAAGATGATGTTTTTATTGCCGATGATCTCTGCTTGAAGGAACTTTTTGAACAGAGTTATGACCACCCGCTGTTTGTTTGGTACCCGGAACCGAGCCGACCATCATTGCCCCGAACCAAGCTTCTCAATATCTACAGAGAGGTTGGAGTTAATGCTTTGTCAGAAACCGCCCATTGCAGGGAGCTTTCATCAGTCGAATCTACTGGACTGGAAAAGGTCAATCCAGAAACGGTCTATATTGGGAAAAATATGTCCAAACTGATTCTTGGTTTTCTAGCTCAACCTTCTCTTGAGATGGAAGCAAAGCAGAGGCATGACTCTTTAAGGAGACTCGTCAATGCCAGTTTTTTGAAAATGGAAGAACCCATCCCCGTTGAGTACAAGCTGCCACTTTCGTCCGGGAAAACTCTGACTGCTAAAACAAGCAGAATGATGAGGTGGGAGAGAGAAAGCTCCCAATTCTTCTTCACAGAAGTGAAGGAATCAGACGGTTATAGAGGCATGCTTGAGTTTGCTACACATTTCTCAGAAGTAGTTTCGGAGGGGATTTTATGGGAGGATGAAGATGAGGTGCAGGAACTTGCTGAGCTGATCAAGCTGGGCTACATGGTGAAGTTCGACGAGGAGTCTATCAATTTCTTGATGAAGTTAAATAATCTGCAGATTTTCATGGAAGATGAACACTTCATTTCTTCTCTCTTCCCACTGCGTGAATAGGTATGTTCTCACATTGTTCTTTTCTATTTACCTATTCTCATTAAAAATTACTCACAAAATGTGCTGCCTCAGTCCTAAAACAAATTCTACACCTTTTTTCGTCGGACCCAAATTAAACTTTGAACTCTCTCATTTCCTTCTTAAGAAAGGCTTACAACATTTCGTTATAATTTATAAACAAATTTCACTTCTCAACACTTCAGTTTTAACTCTGTAAAACTAAAAAGTAACGTTCATTAAGGGACGGAGGCAGTGATGTATATATATATCATTTTTTTACAGAATTAATGCTCTACACTAGTCATCATTTTGATTTTAACATGAAGCCATTAATCATAATACCGCTTTTGTTCCTCCAATATTTGTGGGCTCACTTGAATATCTATAATAAATTCAGATTTCTTCATGGGTCCAAAGGCTGAGACTCTGCAGGTGCAAAGCTGCAAACTAATAGTATTGTTGCTTTTTATCTGCATATTCTGTTATGTGTATCTTTTTGTCACTTAAGCTTCTCAGAATTTGCTTTTGTAAAAAACAGAAGCAAGGGTAACAACACTGCCATTAGTCTTTGTTTATATATTTTTTTTGTGAACTTTTAGTGCTAATTGTTTTTTACAGTTAATTGTCTAGGTACATTTCACGTCCCCAAAACGAAATAGCTGGGATTAAGGCGATGAAAACGAATTTTCTTATGATCAATGTCCAGCGTAAAAATGTTACATGGACCATACACACCCTTTGGTCACAAAGTGTTTTGGGCAAAGGGCTTTTTCTTTTTGTCTGATCAGATTGGTTCTGATTGAATTTAGTATGGTATGATATGATCAAATTTAATTCTAGTTAAAGTTATTTCTGATTTCATTCTGATAAAAATAAATAAAAGTAATAAAAATGTGTTAGAGAACATGCTCAAAAACTTGAGCACAGAGGGAGCAATGGAGCATTACTTAAGGGTGTGCGTGCTTAGTTAGACTTGGGGGAATGAGGGGGTAGGGAAAGAAAGATGAGGGACCAACCGAACAACCTTTGTTTGGAAGTGGAGAGATTAATTGGTAAATAATTAGTACTTCCTTTTAAATTAATTTTTTCATTGTAAAATTAATAGTGTAATTAGAGTTTTTGCAAATGAGAGAGAATAATGTTATCCATTCAATGCTTTTATTAAAACAATGATCCATTCAGGAAAATAATTGGTAAATGATTAAAGTATAGAGTATTTCTTTTGTTTCAAATTAATTTTCCAATTTTCTTTGCCGCAAAGTTTAAAGAAAATAAGTTCTTGAATAAAAAAGAAAAATCAAGCCATTACTCTAGGAAATACACTATTTTACACCATTACTCCCAAATTTAAGCAATTATACCTTTGCTTCAACAATAAAAAAAATATTTTCACATAATCTCTCCCCCAACCACATCAATAGCTAAATCATTTATCTACGAGGACTAATAAGCACTGACATGGCAAATGAAATGCATTTCTTCTTCCCTAATCGTTCATTCTCTTTCCTGTGTATTGGTCTCTTCACAAACATCCCACCAATGATAAAACTTCAAAAACAATCTCATTCTTCATACATTTATTTCATTTTATGCAACCAAAACAAAAAATACCACTCACAATTTTGGTAGATGTAAAAGAGTAGCGCAAGGAATGAACTCTTTGGTACGAAGATGACATTTTACTTGCCATGCCACCACTTATTAATTCATGTTGACATATGAAGAAAAAAACATGAGCTCCATCCCCGAGGGCCTCCTCAGACCCGATCGGATGATCACTGAAAAAAGATAAATTGGACTTTGATCGTAGATTGATGGCAAAGAGTGAAATCTACACCTGATACTGCAGAGATCTTATGCTTAACATAATTGCCTTCCAACGCAGTTGTCAGAAATCGAACTTGCATTTATCCCTTGACTTCCTTGCCATGTCGATTGCGCAATGCCCACCGGCTCATGTTGATATATGATATAACAACTTACGGGGCATGCGAAGTAATTATGTAAAAAATAGATAAATTGTTGGAGAAATAATTTAATTTGTTAAATTTGGAAATAAAAATGAAAAATATTGGATTTCATGGAGTACTCGCATAAATTTTTTTCAATAAAATAAAATTGTGTGATTGAAAACTTTAAAGGCGAGAACCAATGTTAAGTTGTTAACCATTCAATCTTTTTATCAAAACAAACGAGAAGTTAAGGGACAAGAAGATGGAACAACCTTGTTTGAGTGCTTCTTGGGTACATATCATTTTTAAAGACTTTGTCACATAATTTTTTAATTAAAAAAATATATGTTTATTTACATAGTAAGAACATGCTTATTTTGCTCATATATAGCTCTATAGTAGACCTTAAATCCACCATAAAATTTGCCACCTTGTTTGGAGGGATGGATTAATTGGTACGAGTAAATAATTACACTACATTACAAAAAATATTTTCATTTATTTTCTCACAATGTTTAAGAATATATAAAAGGAAAATGCTAAGGGTACACCAAAAGTGTACCCCAAACATCCCACACCCCCTCCATCACCATAAAAAAAGGCAAGAAATACTAAAAAAAAAAAATTAAAAATAAAAACAAAATAAAATGAATGGTAGGAAGGGGAGTGATGTACATTTAGGGTACAGATTTGGTGTACCCCTAGCATATCCCAATATAAAATTGTGTGATTAAGATTTTTGCATTAATCTCCGTAATATCTTCCAACACAATAAAATCCTCAATAATATCTCATTTTAAAAGAAAAATGCGTTCTTGGCTGGATTTAAAAAAAAAGTGTTTTTTGGTAGGATAAAGCTATTTGTACACCAAGTTTTTGTACCCCATTTTGTACCCCCGCAGGTTTGCACTAACACTTTGTGTTGATGTAAAACTAATTTTTATTAATGCACCAACACTTTGTATCCGTGTAATTTTTTGTTAACGCACCAACACTTGTGTTGGTGTAAACCATCAAAATGTTTGTATACAACTGTGGTGTATAAATGGGGTACAATTTTTGGTGTAAGTGTAGCATGCTCCTTTTTGGTAGCCCTAAAATCTACATGTAGATCTCCTCACATCAAATGCAGTTTTTGTATTTATTTCACTTTTTGCAAAAACAATGCTCATCAGAGTAATAAGCATTTATTTATCACCTTCTATCCCTAAGTCCACGAAAAATTTTATACACCTTAAGAAGTTCAAAATAAGAACATATATAAACGGTTTTCTTTTTGTATATACAAATATTTTTGTTCACAGGGACAAAATTGCCAATATTGTCCGAGCAAGAAAGGTTGCATGCACGGATTAAAAAGTACTTATCTGTGGGTAAAAATGGTGTACAAATAGCATTACCCGTGACTGATCTGTGGGTAAAAAATGTGCCCAAATTACTGTGAGGGAAATGAAATTAGCATCTCATGCAAGAATCTCTATAGCTTTCAAATAAGGTCATGAAAAGATAGAAGCTGTTGATGGATGGAGTTATCAGTACAAAACTTGAGCACAAGTGAACACAGAGCATATAAATAGAGATGGAGAGAGCCAACACCTTCAATTACTCAAAGCTTGTTCATAGATTGGAAGCGCTTAACAAGCAAGATGTTCATGTCTAGGTAGCGTTGGGCGCAGTTGGACAGGCAACTTGCTTCGCTCGAGCTGAACTTACTTCCGGGCGTGCCCGTGATGCATTTGTCCCAACACGAGCTTGTGATCTTCGAAATCAGCTCGGCCACCATTGCCTTTTGCTTCTCTTCCTGGGATACATCACATTTATGATCATCTTCGACCTCAACACTATGTTTGGTTCAAGGAATTTGGAAAGGGAAAAGAAAATGATATGGAAAACTATTTTTCTTGTTTGGTTAGAGAGGAAAAGAAAAGAAAAGTGGAAGGAAAATAAAATGAGAGGACAATATGCACTAAGATGAGAGAAAACAAAATTCTTTTTATTTTGGTGATGAAAGGGGGAGAAAAACATTTTTCTTTTCCTTTCCTTCAAAATTTCTTGAACCAAACATAGTGTGAAGGTTTAGTCTCACCTTATCGTGTTGATGGTACAAGTTTAGACCTTAGATTGGTGCAAGTAAATCTAGATATAGAACTCATACATGGTATGGTTCTGAATTTTAATCCTTCAGTCCAATTTAATCCCATTCTAAAGATTATTTTCACACTTGAACAAAAGGAAAAAAAAACTAGACCATATGTACCCAGATTTAATAAAAACAACGCAATTCTTTGGCACTGACTTCCGATGTCATTTTAAGAAACCTGGTGATTTCGAGGCCTTACTGTGTCTCATTGAGCCCGGGACCCAGTGATGGGTTTAGGGGGTGGGGAGGTTGGACACGTGTGGGGTGGGGGGTCATG
>OOIL02006765.1:974989-1008027 GCA_900332095.2 Cuscuta campestris | reverse complement strand
GGGGGGGGGGAGTATATGGTGTGCAATTGGGGTACACCAAGTGGTGTACCCCTAGCGGGACTGGTAAATATTACCTCACTTGACCGCACAATCGGCGGGCGTATATATTCCACTGTTACGCGGTTTCTTTACCTTCCCTCACCTCTATCTACCTACCTCTATTTCCTCCCCCAAACAAGGTAAATTTTAATCTTACCTTATCCTACCTCTACCTTCCTCCATCCAAACACAGTGTTAAGTTACTAATTCTCAGTTTAGTGAGAATCAAACGTTAAAGGAAGCATACAATTATAAAGGATTAAAGGATAAAAAATTCTCACTTTGCAAGTTCAAGCCTTCAAACCTCTTAAACAACTACGAGCTTGAGTCCTATGAGTGTTTCAAGTAAGTCATATAGAGTAATACTTATTAACTTTTTGATGTCGATGTTCGTACTATAGTACTTTTTCTATCTTGCAAAAAGTTTCACATTTAACTTGATATAAAGATTATTAAGAAAAGTGTGATTGTGTTGGTGAAAATGATGTTGAGAAAAAAGAAATTATCCGAGCCACAAATGCTTTCTAAAAGTAAAAAATGGAACCTTTTTGGGACGAAAGACAAAGAAAACGTAGAACCTTTTAAAATTATTGAACGAATAGCTAGAGTAGATTGTATCAAAAAATTATTTTATTCAATCGTTTAATAATATTTTAATAAAGGAACACTATAGGATCCTTTTTTATTCCACCATGTACATGGTACCGGTAAAAATGCTACTCCATCTGTCCTAAAATGACCTTTCCCGTCACTATTCACATAGTCAAAGTTTAATCATTTTCTTTATCTATTTTCGTTAGTTATTTGATAAAATAATATTTTCATGTCACCTCTTATTTTGTAAAATTTTTAATGTAGTTTTAAAATACTCCCTCCGTCCCAAAATAAGGTTCACAGTTTGACTTGACACAAAATTTAAGGAAAGTGAAAATATGTAGTTGAAAGTAATGCAGAACAAAGAGAAATTTGTGAGCCACTCAAACTTTTCCATAAAAAGAAAGAGATAACTTTTTTGGAACATCCCAAAAAGGAAATAAAAAGTCTTTTTTGGGAGATAAGGAGAATAATTTTTATTTTTTTAATTTTACACCTATATTCAAATAAATTAAATTAAATATAGTTCAATCAAATCTTATAAAACGAACTGGAACATTCTCATAAATCTTTCGCCTATGGACCATGAGCTGCTTTTAAACAAAAACTACTCTGCTGTCACTTCTCACTTTTTTACTTCGCATTTCTAAGATGTCAAATTAAGGCTCATTTCATTCCTTCTAAGAGGAGTGGTACTACTCACAACACCGAGCGGCGTTATTGGCATTTTCATGCCTGGGAGCGTTAAACACTGCCCTCCTCTCCCGTTAAAGATGCGTTAAAATTCTTGCATCAAATTGGAAGGTGTATTAACGCCTTTTGCCTTCTTTTTTCTCTCTCTTTTTTTCCCTTTTCTTCTCTATAAATTAAATTAATTTTTTTTAAAATTTAACATAAATACAAATTTTTCTCTATCTATCATCTTTTTTTAAAAAATTATTATTCAAGTATTTTTTTATTTTTTCATGAGTGTAATTTTTTTATTTAATGAATGTAATTTTTTTATTTAATGAATGTAGTTTTTTATAATGAATGTAATTTTTTATAATGAATGTATTTTTTAATGAATTATTATCGTTTCAATTCTTTTAAATAATTAAATAATTAAAGTTTATTAATTTAATTTTAGAAGATGTGTATTTAAAATGTAAAAAATGAAGTTTGAAGCTCCAATTTGAAGCCCCGGGGCTTCAAACCCATTTCTACTAAAACTGTGAGGTAAGTTAAAGCTGACGTGGCAGAGAGAGAAGCTTTGAAGCCCCGGGGCTTCATGGGTATTTCCAGTGCCCTAAAATAATTTATACAGAGTATTTTTTTTTAGAAATTTTAAACAGAGTATTGTTTCTCATTTCCTCGCATTAACTTCAACCATTCAATTATACTATATTCTTTTGAACTTTGTGTTATTTTAACACAAGAAGAAGAGCGCCAAACATCCTATCGTTAATCAGCACAACAATTGTCAGTGGGTGTTCTGCAGTTGGCAAATACACCGAGTGCTAAGGGGGTAAGACTCAAATTCAGTTCCTGACAATTATGCTAGGAAGCAATTATACTAAGCATATGACCTCTACAAATATCAAGTGCAGACTCTACTATTTGCCACCAATCCGATTAAAATTCAATTTACAACCTCTCAGTGACCGTGCGACCGGGTCTAAAGAAGCCTCGGCGATGAGACTCATCCTTTTTTTTCTGTTAATCAACACAACAATTCATTAAAAATCCAATGGTTGGACACTTGGATCTGGACATAAAGACTAATTAGATAATCAAACGTAAGCATTACGTTACCCCCATCATCAATCTTGCATTATAACTCGATCCAAACAAATACACTCTTTATCAGACAATTAAAAAGAGAAAATAAAAATTAAAACATTCATTATTAAATGTCCTTTGATCCTTTAATCCAAACAAATACACCCTTTAATAGTATATATATACGAGTAAAATAAGAATAACTATCCTTTTTTGGTTTTCCCGGGCTAATCACACTTTGAAGATAAATGATATGTACTACATTTCATCAAAGAAAGAAAAAGAGGAAGATAATGGGAAAAAAATTAATAAATGAAATAGATATACACACCACTTGGCATTTGATTTGAAGATTACCTCCCAGCCTCACTGAATCTCAATGCATTGTCTTTCCGTTCTTCATTTTTTTCTTTATGTTCTCTCCCAGAAGCTTTATGTTGTTAGCAGTCTCCCAGATGGCATAGCAGCTCCACCATTTTTGTGATTAGAGCTCCCAAGCTCAGATGCCAGGGCAGCAATGTCTGGCGGTAGATCCAAGCTCCGGCTTCTCCGTCCCCAACTAGAGTTCGTTGAGTTTAAGATGCTTGATGAATGCTTGTTGATTTTATCCAAAGAATCGTCGTTTCTACTATGTATCCCTTCCAAGTCGCCGCTGTTCAAGGGATCGCCACCATCATCATCATCATAAACCGGCTTCCTTCCCATTTCTAATTCGCTTGCCGTTTTCCCCAAATTTGGACTGTAACTGCCCCCACCTCCTACTACTACCCGAGGTTGCATCTCGGCCTCTTTTTGAATCATTGCCCTGAAATTGTTCTTTGAAGGAGGAACGCTTGTGCAGAACACCTCCATGATGTTTTGGATCGTCCCTTTGTTGAATGGGTTGATCCGTTGATCGTACCGGTTCCTAAAGTTCTCATAGGTTGACTGCAGCCAAAAGTCCAACCAACAAGTCAAAACTCCTATTGAATGTACTCGCTCCGTCTCAGTGTATTTGTCTAGTTTGACTTTTTCAAAAGTCAAACTCGACGAACTTTAATCATCAATTACTCTCAATTTATATTGTACTACGTATATTACAACAATAAAATAAAATTTTCAAAGTTCTCAACAAAATAAATCAAATGAAATTATTTTTATACTAATATATTTTTATACTAATATACATTACAGCTATTTTAATTGAGGCCCCAAGTTGGAGTAATACCAATTGTAGAAAAGATGGTGGAAACTTGTCTTAGGTGGTTTGGACATTGGAGAGAAGACCAATAGAGCATCCAGTGAGGGTTGATCAAATGGTGAATAGACATGTGGCTAAAGGAAGAGGTGGACCTTAGAAGACTTGGCACGAAGTGGTCAAGGAGGGTCTTCGCGTGAATGATCTCACAACAGATGTGATACATGATAGGGCGCAATGACATTGTTTGATCTATATAGCCAACCCCACCTAGTGGGATAAGACTTTGTTGTTGTTGTTGTGGTCCCATGTTCATCCAGTTTGGCTAGAAAAGTCAAACTGAAAGAATACACTAGGGCGGAAGTAGTTGTTATTAAACCTATACTATGGGCACCATAGTAAAAGAAAAGTTCACTATTTAAACCTATACACGGAACGAATTCACTATGTTTTGGCTTTGGGTATGATGGAATAAATTAAAATGTCTCTATCTGCGCTTCTTTCAACAATGAAGTAGCAGGTAGTTAATGCAACTTTCTACGCTCTTCATGGATCATTCAAAAATAGCCGCTCTATGTTATAAACATACGGGTTCTGCGTGATTATTCGTGGTGCTTGAGCTGGGGGTCTCTTTGAAAATACTCTCTACTTTCGAGTAGGGGTAAGATATGCGCGCACACACCCTCCCCAGAGCCTACTTTTGTGGGTTTCAACTTGGTTATTGTTGTTGTTGTTTATGGACACCATTTTTGTTTTATTCTTACAAAAGTGATTAAATGTGAGTAAAAAGTGAAGTGATGAGCTAATGTGAGAGAAAATAAGTCTGTTTGGTAATTTATGATATAAAGTGGTGCGGATGCAAACAAGTTTGGTACCAAGCTGGCGTGGTATTGCTATTTAGCTGAAACCTAACATTTTTCCAAAAGTATGGGTTGTGGTTTAAAAGAACTTTTGTGTCTTTTTAGTAGTCTTAATACTGTGGGTGTCAAGCTACAATACTCTATTACCTTTAAAAAGTGTTGTGACTTGAACAAAATGGAATATAGAACTAGGCCTATATAATTAATACACAATGAAGAGAGAGGGAGAGAGAAAGAGAGAGAAGGACCAAACCTGGTTTGTGCTGATGAGGTAAGAATGGAATACTGAAAGGCCACCAACAAACCAAGCTGTTATGAAAGTATAAATGATGAGCACAATTGAGGCTGGAGTCTTGCACATTGCTTTCCAGATGGAAGTTTCTTCACTATTCATAATCCTTCTAATATAGACCCAGCAAAATGCATGCACATACAAGCAAATGAGAGTTGTCGAGAAAATGAACATAAAGAAGAAACGATAATTCCTCTGCAAATGCACCAAAATTTTATGAAGTTAGAGGAGAAGACATTTTAGCATATTCCGAGTACTCCCCCACCCCATAAAAGAAATCATGTTTGGAGACTTGTGTTTGTCGGAAAAAAACAGTTTTATTTGAACAAAAACTAGTAATTTTCATCATATCCAGTGTGGAACAGAACAAGTGTAAAACAAGTTAGATTTAGTTAAACCAATAAATAAATACATAAATATAGTTAAAATTTCGAGTATGAGTAAGCTCAGCGTACACACACCCTCCCAGACCCTACTTTTTGTAGGATTTTACTAGGTTTGTTGTTGTTGATTTCCAATAGTTGTACCTTTACTAAAATTTAAAATTTTGGGACAAATGGGGTAATATAAGCCTTAACGGTGCATCATAAAACTAAAATATTCAATTGTAAGCATTGAAATTTGAACATCAAATGTGCTTTGAAATTATTAACAATCCTTATTTTTCCATCGCAAACCAGTATTAGGAATATGTCCAATTCGGCATCTAACATTTGGGATATGTTTATAACACGGAAACTGTTAGGGAAAGGAAAGGAATAATATTGTGAAGGTTTTTTTTTGCTTATGTTTGGTTTTATGGCTGGGAATTGAAAAAGATATGGAGTAATGACTACGAATGTTTTCCTTTTTTAAAAATCATATACTTAAATATCTTAGCCTTTATGTGACATAAATAAAGAGAGTTTAAAAAAATATCTAAACCTCATAAATTGAGTTTGAATCTATCCTTCAATTTCCCTCAAAATTTTAATCCTTTTCACCTTCCTCATTATTTTCTTTCCATACCATTTTCTAGGAACTAAACAGAGTTACAGACCCTTAAGTCTCAAAGAAACGATATTGAAGAGAAACCTGGAATAAAAAGATCTGGAAGATATGTTTCTATAAGAGAGCAAATGGTCGTGTGTTGTGGAGAAAGTGAAGCAAAAAAAAAAGCATGACTATTTTCAAACGCCCAATAGGAAAGTGGTAAGATTTTGATTTTCATCATACTTACCAATCCAATGCATTGTCCGACCCAAGGGCAATGATGATCAAACCGTTCCACACAGTTATTGCAAACTGAACAATGTGAGCAACGTGGGGGTCTATAAAGCATGCAGGTGTCACAGTATTTGACTTTCACAGTTATTCCATTAACATCAACATCCTTCACACGTGGCAAACGTAATTGTGGGGTCTGTCCAGGTCCAGCTTGTGCATTCCCTTCAAAGTTTTCTGGCTCGGGGGGGTTAAGATTGCGAGGAACAATGCCAGGATCTCTTGATGAAGTCAGCAGGAGGAGGACCAAGTCCTTGAAAATCAAACAAATAAATCACTGGTTAAGATTCTCCTGATGAAGATATGATTTCATCACTTCCTCTTTAGAAGCCGAGGGAATACAAGAACGGATTATTTGGCTTTAGGTATCTTTTTCTTCTAATTATCAAAAAAGCATTTGTCTAATAGGAGATTGGGTCATTGATCACTGTGATAATGGCAATTTAAGATGCAATGTAGGCTATCTATATTCACACAAGTCCGAGAGAATGTTATAAGAAATTTTGATTTCCCTTTCGGCTGCTTTTTGGCTGCCAAACTTGTATTTGCATGGGCAGTTTTTTTCTGAGGAGGTAATACACAAACAATTCTTCTTGAGTGAAATAGCTTTGAATTTTTATGTTGAATAATGCATAATACAGCACTACAGGAAAAAGACACAAGTCTTGTGAAAATTGTAGATTTGATCTTTTTAATTACAGCTGACCTTCAGTTTCAAGATAATTATTCCATGAAAGTTTAGTCACTAGTTGCATGACTTTAAGTTGAACATTTGTGACAAAGATCATGTAAAACATTCCCATTTAATCCACTCCTAAATTTAAATTTCAACCTGAGTCCTTGAAGATTGTGATACTTCAAAATTCCACAATAAAGTTGATTTTTGCTCAACACATTTCACAAAATAGAGGTCGCTTAGATTTAAGACCGTGCATGAAATAACTCACAAAACTCGTAACCATCAAAAGCATAAAAGTTTTTCAAATAACAATAAAAACACTTTGTCACTATCTTTCTTGTCAAACATTTCCAAATGTTTGAGGTGTTTTCTTATGGATGTTTGTGGTTGCCGTGTAACTTTAGCAGAGATAGTCTTTCTTAAGCTATTTGTACAGTTTCCCATGCACTAATAATATATCAACTGAATTACACTGTGAAATTTATAATAATAATTCAAAGTTTAGTCACTTGTCTACAAAACTATGTTCACTTCATTTCATTAGTAATGACAGGCACTAACGCTAGTGATAGAGAAATGTGCCACCAAGTATGTAACTATGTAAGCCAAGCTTACAAAGTTTGTAATAGAAAAAATGTACTCCAAAATAAAACAAGGACTTACATAGAGTGTGAAGAGAACAGCTGCGACCAAAATTAACACTCCCCAGTGGCCAGCAAAGTCATCCATTAATTTTCTAGCTACAAAGACACAAAATACTGCAACAGGTGCAGCTATGAGGAATATAGTCAGAAATATTGATCTACCATCTGGTCCAAAGATGAGCCTCCCTTTAAGGCAAAATATCTGCAAGTTGGAAAACAAACACGGACTTGTAAATGATAACACCATAACTACATCCCTAACAGTTACACGACACCAGGTAAAAGCATTGCCCTAAGGGTCCGTTTGGTATACGGAATTGAAGGAATTGGAATTGAAATGGAATTGAAATTCCATGGGATTTAATTCCATAGAATTGAATTCTACCAATTTCAATTCATTTTTTACACTATCAATTCCAAATCCACACATTTTTTGTGCTACCAAACACCAAAATTGATTCCGTGTACCAAACGGGACCTAAGTCTTCGTAGAACAGCCACTAAGCTACTTCCTTGGTAAGTAAAGGTTAATTCTTAAGTGGAATCAGAGCAATCACAACTTCCTTAAGGCTCCATTTGGTACACGGAATTCAAACTATGGAATTGGAATTGGGGACAACCATTCCAATTCTATTGTTTGGTAGTACAAAAATATGTGGATTTGGAATTGGTAGTGCCAAAAACGAATTGGAATTGGAGAACTCAATTCCATCCAAATCAATCCCATAGAACTTCAATTTCCAATTCAATTCCAATTCCGTCAATTCCGTGTACCAAACGGACCCTAAGAGAGCACTTTTCTTGACAGGAATCCATGATGTACATGAAACCCTTTACACTAAAGTGAAATTGCATATACACATCACAGATCACACAAGTTATCATCATCGTCAAATTACACTTAAATGCAAAGCTAAAACACTAAACATCTGATCTGGATATTCAAATGTGAAATCTAACTGCCAATAGTTGTTGAGCAACAGCAATAACAAGATCATAAAGGACGAATTTTTCAAAGTCAGAACAGATGCCCCACTACCCAAACTAGCCATAAGTAATTAAAGAAATTGTTCTTTCCCGATGACAAATGAAGCATATGAAACAGAGTTTAATCAGCACTACAGTTGCAAAATCAGAACCGAGAGAGGAGAAGGAAAATTACGTTTTTGCCTTTCCAAGCCTGGTAGGTCCGGATCACATGGACCGCAGCGCCGCCGGTCGAATCGGAACTCACAGGCGGAGCCACCGCATACATTTTATTGTTTCAGAGCAAAAAAAAAGGGTATATACCACTCGGAATTACAGCAGTTGATTGGATGGCAAAAGATTGGAATGGGAATGGACTGCAAGTGGAAAGGTCAAATGATGATGAGAACTCAAATGGGGAAATGGCGGCTGCTTCATCACCATTTACTGCGGATTATTCCCGTTACTCTCTCTCTCTCTCTATATCCCCCTTTTCTTCTACCAATTTTCCTCTTTTTCATTATCACCCCCTAATTTGGGGTATCGTTTTGTTCTTTCATTTACGGCGGGTTGACTTTGCTTAAGGTAGGATGTAGGGTACCAATTGGATCACAACCATGCTAGATAGATCCACAAAAGAGTCTACCCTACACCTATCATATGCACCGATATTTTGATAGTACAAATTGACACAAAATATTCGTATAATTTATAGTTTAAAAAATTGAATCGCTAATTAAATCGATCGAGGTACTAGTTCGCTGGTCGAATCAGTGGTTCAAGTGGTCAAAACAGTGCTTTAAACACACACACCCACACACACACACATATATATATATAGTAAAAATAATACTCCGTTCATTTGTATTAAGGATAAATAACTAAATACTTTTATTTTACTTATATTTGTAAAATACTTATTAACTTAGGCTTATCTCTTAGCATTCTTATCCATATGTAGATAGTTGTAACTCACCTAGTTTAATGCCTAAGGGTTAGCTAGTTCAAATCTCCTCCTTGTACGTTTGTGTATAAAGCCACTGGATGTACTAATATGAATCAATCCAGATTGACTGTATACCATTGTTCTCTATATGGTATCAGAGCATTAAAATAATTTTTTTTCTTTTCCGATCCTTTTTAGCGCTATTCCCTGCGCAACTCCTCGGGGACACCATGGCTCCGACGCCTGCCTCTTCGCCCGATATCACCAAAGACACTCCGGTGATCCAACTTCATGCCAAGACTCATTTTCCAATCAAGTTGGTATCCACCAACTTCGTCATCTGGCAACGCCAGGTCCGATCTACTCTCATCGGTTTAGATCTCCTTGGCTATATTGATGATACCATGGTTGCTCCGCCCATGACTCTGGCTGAATCCGCCAATCCTTGCTACTCTATTTGGTTTCGTCAAGATCAATCTATCGTCGGTGCTCTCCTTGGCAGCTGTTCTGATCAGGTTCAGCCTCTTATCTCTAATGCTGATACCTCTCATGCTGATTGGACAAGCCTTCACTCTGCGTTCGCAAGCGCCACCCGCGGGAGGGTTGTATCTCTCAAAACCAAACTCGGAAAGAATCCTCGTGGGGATCGTTCTATGGCTGAATACTTATTTGACATGCAATCCCTTGCGAATGAACTTGCTCTCATTCAATGTCCTATTTCTGAGGAAGATCTTGCCTGTCACGTCTTGAATCAAGTCAGTGATGAGTACGACTCCATTACGTCTGCGGCCTTGCTCCGTCCCACCTCCATTCCTTTTACCGAACTTCAGGATGTGTTAAAGGAGCATGAGCGGAAGCTCAAGGCTGCGGAAGATACCAAGGTTGTGGTTGTCGCTACTGCCAATGTCACGCAGCATCAACGCCACTCCGGGGGTAGGTCCGCCGTGCGTGACTCTTATTCCCACAACTCCTCCAGCAGCAGTGGTGTTAAGAGGGGCAGTAGTGGCAGTCGTGGTTCTCGGTTCTCCAAGCCATCCCACTCGTGTCAATTCTGTGACATCCCGGGTCATGACGTGAAGGAGTGCCGCAAATTATCTCGATTCCTTCGCACGCATGGTGTTAATTCTCTGCCCACAGCAAATGCTACCACTCGGTCTAGTTCTCACAATTCTCCACAGTGGTTATTCGACAGTGGGGCTAGTCATCACACCGCCCCGACTACTCAGTCTCTTCATTCTTTCTCCGATTACGGGGGTCCTGATGAGATCCGCTTGGGCAATGGTAACAGTCTTTTCATTACACATGCTGGTCATACCACTATCCCTACTCCCTCTCAGTCTTTAAAGCTCTCTAATGTTCTTTGTGTGCCCTCACTGAACCGTCATCTTGTTTCTGTATCTCAATTGTGTCAATCTAACCAGGTTTCCGTTGAATTTTTTCCCTTTTCGTTTCATGTTAAGGATCTGAAAACGGGGGCGAAAGTTCTACACGGGGATAATTTGGATGGTGTCTACTATGCCCGGTCATCTCTTCCTTCTCCGCAAGTTCATTGTCACGACCGCGGCTCTCTTTCCGATTTTCATCACAGTTTGGGCCATCCGTCAAATAAAACTATGTTGTCTTTGTTTCGTTTATGTAATAAATCCTTTCGTATGAAGGATGTTCATAATTTTCACTGTTCCTCTTGTGCAATAAATAAAAGTCACAAACTTCCTTTTCATGAAAATTCTCTTGTCAGCACTGCTCCCCTTGAATTGCTCTATTCAGATGTTTGGTCATGCAAAGAGCGTTCTATTGATGGTTATCTATATTATGTTCTCTTTGTTGACCATTTCACTAAATATGTTTGGTTGTATCCGTTGACACGCAAATCTGATGTGTTTAAAATTTTCCTCCACTTTAAACAGTTAGTGGAAAATTTTTTTAAGCGCAAAATTGTTACTGTTTACTCCGACAATGGTGGGGAGTTTCTTAAACTGCGCCCCATGCTAAGTGCTTGTGGTATTTCCCATTTCACAACTCCTCCTCACACTCCGGAGCATAATGGCACGGTTGAGAGACGTCACCGCCATATTGTTGAGACCGGACTCTCCCTGCTCCATCATGATCGCCTTCCTCTATCCTATTGGTCCTACGCATTTCAAACTGCGGTTTATCTCATTAATCGCATGCCCACACCTATTCTCGCCCACAAGTGTCCGTATCAGGTTCTCTTTGGGATGGCTCCTAACTATCTCAAACTTCAACCGTTTGGTTGCTTGTGTTATCCTTGGTTACGCCCTTATAACACCCATAAACTCCAACCCCGGTCTACCCCGTGCATTATATTCTTCTCGGGTACTCCACGACGCAATCGGCCTACAAATGTCTCGATATCTCCACCAATCGCCTTTACCTGTCTCGTCATGTTCAATTTGTTCCTCATGTTTATCCTTCTATCAAACTCCCTGTCCCCTCCTCCTCTCCTGTCTCTTCTTCCGCTACCTCATCTCCCTCATATTCTCCTCCTTTTTCCTCCTCTCCCTGTCTTATGCCAATCACCTCACCTCCCCATTGTTCTCTATAATTTGTACATAAAAATTTATGATGTTTGATTCAAGTTATATTAAATTTATTTTATTTTTTATGTGCATTTATATTTAAAATAAAATTTACATATTGAGAAATACATTAAAGTGATTTACAAGGATGTTTCTATTTTTATTCAAATATTTTGTCTAATATAATCCAAAAAAATTTTAAGTGATTTTTTTACAACAAGTGCTCCATATTAATATCAATTGTATTTTTAAATGCTAAGAATTTTAGTTCTAAAAAAAGAATATTTTTAATACATATTTATTCTTTTAGGTATGAAGTATCTATATTACTTAAAACAAATATATAACAAAAAAGTACTCTTGTTGGTGGGTACCTTGTATCATGTACTAGTATAAGTCTCCTATATTCATAGGAATCAAGGGGAGAATAAGTTTGAATCCTAGAGAGTAAGTTTTTTGACCAATTTTCTTAAAAAAAAGGTTTGACCGGTTGAACTCGCCGGTTCTTACCGATTCACACACGTTCGAGCTAGTTTGGTGCGTGAGGGGGTCCACAGGCCCGGACCGAGAACCGGTCCAAACCGGCCGGTTCAATTCGTTTTTTAAAACTAAGGTACAATCATATTGAATATTTTTTAACGCTATTAAATCGATTACAATAAAATACGCCTATATCCTTCTCAACTTAATGACGCACCAAGAGTCAAGGACTCTGCCTCGGTTAGAGCTCGAACTTGGATGAACTTCTCCATGAATCTTGGCGAGTCGCTTGCTACCACTCACGTCAGCGGAGAAGTTCAAAAATATTAAATCAAATATTATAATATTTTAATTTGTATTTTTCAAATATTTTTAGTACGAATTTGAATTTGAAATTTAAATGAATTTTAAAAAAATGTGTACTTGAATTGTATTTATTAATTAAGATTCAAATAGTATCGAAAATGATGGACTAAAATCAAATTTGAACCTCTTGGTTCACGTTATTTTTAATACGGAGTACTATATTGCCAAAGCATCAATGCACTTGAGTCAAACGAAAAATATGACTTGAAATATACGGAGTATATCAATTGAAAAGCATCGATCTCTTTTATATTTTTGTATTCCTTCCCTCTCAAATTTAATTACAAACTAGACTTAACGAAGAAAATTTTCTCACTTTTTATAATTATTTTATTTACAAATCGATATATCAATAAGAAATCAAAATTACATATTAAAAACTACGTCAAAGGTTCTACAAAACAAGAGGTGACAAGAATATTTTATTTTATCAAATACTTAATAAAATCACGTAAATAAATAAGAGTTATCGAGAGGAAAGGAAAAAATTGTAATCAAAATGAGGACGGAGTGAGTAATACAGTATACTTTAATTTGATGAAATTTTATAATTTAGCTCGATTAAATAATATGTGGTCTACATTATGTACTTTACGAGTAAGTAGTCATACATACAGAAATTACAATGGAAAACATATAGGGTCCGTTTGGTATATGGAATTAACGGAATTAGAATTGAATTGGAATTAAAATTCCATTGGATTCAATTCCATAGAATTGAATTCTACCAATTCTTATTCATTTTTTGCACTAACAATTTCAAATCCACATAATTTATGTGCTACCAAACACTAGAATTGGAATTGAAGTCCTCAATTCCAATTCCATAATTTGAATTCTGTATACCAAACGGGGACATAATATATTATCAGGATCGAGGAGTATACACACCATATAAATTGTCAATATTAAATGTTCATTAGGTGAATTATTTAATATAAAATTTGAAAGTTGATACTTTAAGAATGTGTCATTTGGCAACGTTTGTTGCCTATTTTTTTGACAAGTAATTGCTAGCCACGTGTAGCCGTCCCCTCTTCTTTCTCCGATTGAAACTCTGGCAGAAGGAAATGCAAAATTTACGCAGGGAATCTTCACTATCAAAGGAAAGTCTCAAAGCCCCCTTCCTGCACTCTCGATTTGGTATTATCTTCTTCACCAAAAAAAGTATTTTTCCCCCCAAATCTTTATGGCACACTCACCGTTGATTTAGTAATAAAGGTATAAATCAACGATGTTTTTGAAGAGTTGAAAATAGACCGCCATTAAAAGTTAAGCCTGCAACTATTCCGTTCTTCTATGCATTGGGAAACTTTAATTGTTCATCGGTAAGTGGAAAGGACTGCATTAATTTTTCACCTCGGATTTCTTTAGTAATCCTCCTCTAACTCTTCTACTCTAGGGTTTCCCTTGAATTGAGAAGTGGATCATTTTCTTCACAGAAAGCGGTTTGACATCCGCAGAGAATAACACACCGCAGCCAACAACAATCCGCACAGACTCTGGCTTCTGAAGATGAAACAGCAAAGCCAACAATCCTCAATCGACAGCAATCCGGTAAGTTCAAAAACGGTGCTGCTTGCCGGCGTACACTTCATGAATTGCGAAGTGAGTTTTTGTTTTAATTTGATTTTTAATTACTTTTTTATTTATTATTAGATGTTATTTTCATCGATTCAAGTTTTAGATTTAAGATATTGGGATTTGAGAGTAATTTATATGACAGAGTAATTCAGATTTCAGAGAAAAAAATTATTTTATTTTTTATGTTAATTTATACTTTTTGTATAGATTAGTTGAAGTGTGGAGAAAATTGCTTTTCTAGATGAGGTTGTATTATTGTTGTACTTTTGATGATTTTATTTTTATTGATTTTTTATCTTTTAGATAGTTGGCTAAAAATGTTTGTAGAAATATGAAGCTGGCTATGAGAAAATGTAAAAAGAGGAAAAAGGCAGAATAGGACAATTTCAAAGAGGAATACTTGATAAATTTGTCTCATAGATGATTATCTTATGAACAATAGTTATATTTTTTTTTTAAAGTGGAAAGAGTTGGTGCTCTGATCTAATTGGATTTTATTTTTTTTGTTCATCATGTTCTAAGGCCGCAACACGATCCATTATATTAATCATGATACTGTTTATGGATTTATTCAGACCATATAAGAATTGTCTGTTCTATTTTAAAGGTGCTTCAATTGATTGATTTTTTTTCAATTAAAGATTAATCCTTGGTCAAGATTATTATTCTTACGAGTGCTTTAAATGTCGAAGTAATAATTAATAACAAACAAGTTAGGGCATTCAACAACTTTGTTAGTGCCAGCATTTGTAATAAGCATTGTGTTTGTTGAAACCTACAGACATACCTAATTGTAGAATTGTATTAGCACTAACCTCCCTCTTGAAATTTTCAGGCTCATAGTTGTGAAAATGATGGTTTGTGAATGGATTGGCCATGCCTTTATTTCTTGGTAAAGATCGATTATTAATATACATTCATATCAATCTACTTTATTTGGCATTCACACATTCTTTTTTAATATTTTGCACGATTTAGAAGTCGGAAACATCTTAGGACTTTATTAGGACTCTGATTTTTTTCTAATCATAAAGACTAGTGTGAGCCTATGATTTTTCCAAGTAGAGCTTTAATCCTAAGAGTGTTGCTTTCGATCTTAAGTTTTTATTACAAATCATAGAACCTTTTGAAATGTTTTTTTGTTTCACTCTCTACCATTTGCTTTTTTATAGTGGAAGCTTTTTACTTAGATTACATCTATTAATTCCTACTGCCTATACATTTTATGACTATATGATTATGCATCTTTTGTCAATAATTATAGCTATTTTACATGCTAATGATTCTATGCAAGAAGTGAATACACAAGCTCCAGTTGAGCATGCTCATTTATCTTAGTTTAAAGGAAAAACTTGTGGATAAAGCACTAATGCTAAATACAAAACCTGTTTTACATATTTTGTGATTAGTTTTCAAGGAGAATAAACATCAAGGCGCACGTACTTTTACTTTAGCCACAACTATCTGGAATTCAAGTGCAAGTCTCTCAATTCCTCAGTTTAAGTGAGTATTCTATATATTTTGGTTTACATGACAACTTATGTGCTATAACAATGCTGAATTTAAACTTAGCAAGTTGTTTTAATCACTTGTTTGCATTACAATAATTTGTTTGTAAATTCCTAGGTTTCTTTATGTAGATATCTGAATTTTATGATTCAGATGATATATATATTACTTGAAATTATCAATATTAAAATTATTATCAGATTTTAATTAGGAGCTGAGGTTTAAGTTACTTTTCATTCGTTCAGTTTAATTAATAGGTGTAGTTTTTTTTCTTTATGTACATGTATTTATACTATGGAGTATATACAAAAGTAAAAGAAATTTGGTCTTAAAAATCTGGCTCATGTTTTCCCTGCCGAGAGTATTGTGGCATGTTTATCGTTGAAATAAAATTAAAGGGTTATTGGATGATTTAAAGTGATGTTTATGATTCCTAACACCTCTTTTTTTACTATGAAGACTTTCATTTTCACATTGCAGATAAAGGTTTCCTTCTTAAAGAGTAGGAGGGACAATTGGTCATTCTAGAGGCAATGAAAGGTAAATGTGGGCTTCATTTCAGGGATCTAATTGAATACAACCCAGAACAAGTTCTTCACGTACGTTTAATACAAATAGATGAATTGGATTCAAATGGGAAAAAGTGCTTTACTTTGCTGTTATTCGGAAGTAAATTTTAGTGCGATCAAGTGAAAAAAGGTGTAACAATTTTATCTTTAAAACTACACTTTGTTTTAAAAGAGAGCAAAAGCTTGGTAAAATTCTTTAATCATATACTTTGTATATTTATTATTTGCCCTTATTGTTGTATTTCACATTATGCCTTTATTATTATTATTATTATTATTATTATTATTATTATTATTATTATATTTTGAACTATAATGAATAAAATAAGATAATAAAATGTGAGAACCACATATTTTTTTTTTAAAAAAAATGAAAAGTGTAAACCATTAACACTATGTTTGGTTCAAGGAATTCAAAAGGGAAAAGAAAAGAAAATGAAGTGGAAAACAAGTTTTCTTGTTTGGTTAGAAAAGAAAAGTGGAAGGAAAAGAAAATGAGAAGACAAAATGTACCAAGTGGAGGAAAAACCAAATTCCTCCCATTTTGGTGAGGAAAATGAGAGAAAACTATTTTCTTTTCTTTTCCTTCAAAATTCCTTGTACCAAACATAGTGTAAAGGAGTATATCAAAATTTAAGGGGGAAATGATGTGACGAAAAAGGAGAGAGAGAGGAGTGATAGGAATGAGTAAAGATATTTTAATTGTGCACTGATGGAACATAAATGACATTATTGAATATTACAAATCCTATGTTTTCAAATAAATGACTTTGAACATACATACAAATATGGTTATTTTTGGTCAAATAGCACTAGTGCCCCTCGTGATTTGAAAAAAAATGTACCAATACCTTATCTGTTTTCAAAACTTATTTCTAAAATATTTGTGGTTTCAAAACGTTGCACCTATATCCATTTTGATCATTTTAAGCCATTTTTCTGGTGAAAAGGGGGCATTAGTGCCTATTTTCCAAACAATATGGGGCACCCATGTTCATTTCTTATGTTTCGTTTATTTTTTGTTTTTCACTCTTTTCCTTTATGGTTTGTTTTATTAATCAAGATTTTTTAATTTTTTTTAAATTTTTTATATTGTTCTTAAAATTTAAAATTATTTTTCTTTGGAAAAAAAATAATTAACATATATTGCTTCTGTACATCTCAAATTAACATTTTTATTTTGTTTCCAAAATATTAAAAAAATGAAAAATAAAATAATACATAAAATAAAAATGAATATCATTTTTGGACATCCCAATTCTAAGAATTATTAAGACATTCTAAAAACTCTTTTTGTATAAGACTTTTTTTGCGTGTTTCAATTTTTTTCATTTTGTTTTTCCATTTTTTTTTATTTTTTCATTCTCAATTTTCTTTTTGAACTTACCAAAAAATTATTCTAGAAAACAAAAAGTGAAAATGCATAATTTGAGATATGTTAAGTATATGTTTTTTTTATTTCAAAAACAAAAAATTTTGAATTTTTAAAAACATCATAAGAAATTGAAAAGAAATTTAAAAAACTTTTCTAGGAAAAGGAAACAAAGAGAAAAAAAGAGTTAAAAAACAGAAATAATTCAAATAATAAAAAAATAAGAAACGAGCATGAGTGCCTCTATGGCTTGGAACATAGGCATAAACACCCCATTTTCGCTGGAAAATGATCAAAGGAGGTGTGGGTGTAATAATTTGAAACTACGGAGATTTTAGATATAAGTTTTGAAAATAGATGGGTATTGGTGCCAATTTTCCATACCACAGGGGGCATTGGAGCTTTTAGACAGCTTGTTTTTATACAAACTACACATTTTTTCTCAAAGTATATCTACTTCTTCCACTAAATATAAATTTACAAAAAAGCAAACAACACTTGCACATATTTTAAGGCTTAGGACACACAGAGTAAAAAGATAGACTTTATCGTTTAGACTTTCACTCTTCAAATATTGTTTATTTTACTTTGATTTTGATGTCTATTGTATTAAAAATCATATTGAAAATTATATTTTATTTAATCTATTACATTGAAAAAAATTATTAGAATTTACAAAAAAAATTGTTTAACCCCGTGCGATGCACGGGTCAAAGTACTAGTTTTGGAAATATATGAGTTTAAATTAGAAAAAACTGGAAGAAACTGGAAGGAAATGGAAGAACTAAAAGAAACTGGAAAAAACTAAAAAAATTGGAAAAAAACTGGAAGGAACTGGAAGAAACTGGAAAACTTAAAAAAATTGGAAAACCTAAAAAATTTTAAAAAAATTTATTTTATATTCTTGTTGTTATAAATTATTATTATTATTATTATTATTATTATATTACTATTATTATTATTATTATCATTATCATCATCATCATCATAATCATCATCATCACGTTATCTTAAGTAATGCCTTTAAGATACAAAAAAGTGTTGTTATTTTTCAAATACAAAAAACTAATTTTGCCAAAAATAATAATTATAATATAAAGTAAGCATAAATATAAAAACATTAAATTTTAAAAAGTTTTTGTGGTTACGTTGCACCTCAATTTATTTATGCAGTATTTATTATAGATAATATATTTGTAATTATACTATATATATTACAAGATTTTGTTTTAAATATCAGACATGTCGCATAATGTAATCAAACCTATTTTTTTCATGATTCACATTTTATTTTCCTTGAAATCCTATTTTTGGAATAAAGACATAGAACTTTTTTTTTTTACATTTTTTATGTTTTACTCCTACTTTAGTATTTTTCTCTAAACTATTTTGACTTTCATTTTTTTTATATAAAAATTAGAAAAATGAGAAAATTTTAGGAAATAAAGGAAAAGGTGAGAGGTCTTATATAAAGTTAGATTAATAAAACATTTTATGTCACTATTTTATCCATAATTTTTTAATGTAGTTCAACATATTTATGTTTTAATGTTTTATCATTTAGATTAATTTTTAAAAAAATTGTCTTATTCATATTAAAAAGTTGAAGAAAAAAATAATGAGTAAATTGTAAAAATAGTGAGATGAAAAAAGTAATTTATAAACTATAGTAATGAACATAACAGTTGTCATAATAATAATAATAATAATAATAATAATAATAATAATAATAATAATAATAATAATAATAATAATAATAATAATCACATTAAAAGTATATCATTTTTAGAGTAATTGGTTGGGGAGAAGAAAGAGTTTGAAGAAAATGAGAATAGTTGGAAGAAACTGGAAAGAACTGGAAGAAACTAGAAAAACTGGAAGAAACTGGAAGGAACTATAAGAAACTAGAATGAACTGGAAAAAACTGGAAGTTTAGAGTTCAAGCCCTAAAGAACAGACCCTAAATGCATATATTTGTTAAGTCTTTTCTTTTATTCGATTATACATAAAGATTGTCTTGAGCCACACATTTTTTTTTTATTCTCAAAAATATAAAACATGCAATTTTCAAGCTTTTGCTTTTTCGTTGTTCCATAAAGAGCAATGATGAAGTAAATCTTCTCTTTTATTCAATTAGACATAAAGATTGCTTTTAGTCACACATTTCTTTTTCCCGATTCTCAAAAACATAAAGCATGCATTTTTCAAGCTTTTTGTTTTTTCATTTTTCCATAAAGAGTAATGATGAAGTACGCGGTTTTATGGCTGCACAACCAACCAATTAGAACGGCCCAATTTATGGCACATCATCACTAATAAAATTTTCCCATCTTCAACAACCCAAATGTAGTGCCCCAGCCCAAAAAATAGGCGAGAACACTATTCATTTTTTCCTCACACCTTTGTATAAACTAGTTCTCTAACCCGTGCGTTGCACAGATAGTATTTTGAGTCCGTGAAAGAAAATAAAAAATGAATTTATAGTGTATATAAAGATGACAAAACGAAATTGGATTCAATATAAACATTAAAAGTATTATATACTAATATTGAGGAATGCATAGTGAAGACAAAAAAACAAAATTAAAGGTTTTGAAAGACTTCCTTATACACTATATTTCTAAATCAAGTTAAAATAAATGTTGAACAAAAATAGCATACAATAACATAAAATTAATTAAAATTTCAAGTCAAACACAAAGCTTGAAGATGAGATGTGGTTTGAAAATAACCCTAGAAAAGCGATGTTTCTTTAATGAAAACATGTCGAAAGCATTCGACATTATCAAAGCTCCATCACACGCTTCTCAGTGTAAAGTCATATCATACTTTTACTATTTCTCATAAACTGTTACACTTTCCCATAAGTATTTATTTAAATTATTACAATTTCCCATAAATTTTTAATCTTTCTCGTAAACTTTTATACTTTCCCATAAAGTATTTATTTAAGTTACACTTTTCCATAAACTTTAACTCTTTCCAATAAACTTTTACATTTTCTTATAAAATATTTATTTAAGTTATACTTTTCCATAAACTTTAACTCTTTCCCATAAAATAATTATTTAAGTTAGACTTTTCTAGATTTTTACACTTTCTCATAAAGTAATGATGTCTTTACATTTGAATACGTGAAAAGAGTGGTGAGAAAATAGATGGTTCCGATCCGCTAGGGTGGTTGTTCAAGGCGCATGAATACTTTGTCTTCTACGGGGTTGCAGACGACGCACGCCTTTCCGCGGTTTCGCTCATGCTTGAGGGACCGGCTTTGGATTGGTTTCGTTGGCGGCAACGGAACGCCCTTGTTCCTACTTGGGCTGATTTCGTCTCCCAATTCAAGCTTCGTTTTGACCCATTGAGTTACGTGGATTATTTTGGTCTTCTTTCTAAAGTTCGTCAAACCGGGACGGTATTGGAATATCAACAGGCGTTTGAAAAAGTGTTAGTTAATGTGACGGGTGTAGCGGAGGACAATTTGCAGTCTCTCTTCCACGCCGGGTTGAAATCACATCTTCAACACGAGATTATGTTGCACAAACCAGGATCCTTGTCCGCGTCGTTTGCTTTGGCGCGTGAACTGGAGGTGAAATATCTTGCTTGGACTTCCGCTTTGCCAAATCGATCTGGGGGTTTTCGTGAAACCGTACCAGCAAAACCCACGGCCCTTGCCCAGGCAGTGCCTCTATTACCTTCGCCAGGGACAAAAACCTCCCCACCTGCCACACCTACGGCGGACCTGCCAGTTCGGCGGTTGTCCTACGCCGAAAGAAAAGCTCGTGATGCCAAAGGCCTTTGCTACAACTGCGATGAAAAATGGGTAAAAGGTCACAGCTGCGGCCGATTTTTACCCTTACTGGAGGATGACGAAGAGGAGGAGATTCTGTCACCAGTGGATGATACGGTGCTTGCGGCAGATGTTTCGTCTCTCCATAGTTTGGTCATAGCTCCACGGTCTCTACGACTGTCGGGTATGCTCGGGGCCGTGGTAGTGGACGTATTAATTGATGGGGGCAGCACCCATAATTTTGTTCACCCATCGCTAGTCGCTCGTGCACAGCTTACCATCTCAGACATTCCCCCCTTCCGGGTGTACGTGGGCAACGGTGAATCCTTACTCTGTACTCGGCAATGCCTTAATGTGTCTCTTCTTTTGCAGGGTTTTCAATTCACGGTGGACTTGTATGTGTTGCCTATTCACGGACCTGATATGGTACTTGGTGTTCAATGGTTACAATTATTGGGTCGGGTCACCCACGACTATGCCAATCTCATTATGGAGTTCACATGGCAGGACAAAACTGTTAGCTTGCGCGGCGACCCTCTCTCGCCTAAACCCGTGTCCCTCCATCATTTGAACGGTCTGTGTACCGCCGACCAAGTCGCGGCGTGCTACGAGTTGTTGATTTCCCCAAGCCCAAACAGCGCGCCGGCCAAAGGGGATCACTGGCCGACTGATCTGCCAGGTGACATCGAGCGAGTATTACGACGACATGCTTCGGTGTTTGCCCAGCCCACCGGTTTACCACCACGCCGTCTGGCCGATCACCGGATATTCTTACAACCGGGCACTCCACCGGTTAATGTGCGGCCGTACCGCTATCCTCAGTTCCAAAAGAATGAAATCGAGCGCCTTGTCCGGGAGATGTTAACCCAAGGGTTGATCCAGCCGAGTAGAAGCCCATTCTCTTCTCCGGTCTTGCTCGTCAAAAAGAAGGATGGCACGTACCGTTTTTGTGTTGATTACAGAGCCTTGAACGCCGTCACAGTCCCGGACCATTTTCCTATTCCTACGGCAGACGAACTGTTCGATGAATTGGGCGCGGCACGCTATTTTTCTAAGTTGGATCTCCGTTCCGGATATCATCAGATCCGTATGCACGATCGGGATATTTACAAAACGGCTTTCCGCACTCATGAAGGTCATTATGAATTCCGCGTGATGCCGTTTGGGTTAACGAATGCCCCATCTACTTTTCAGGCATGTATGAACAGGTTGTTCGCGGCCTACTTGCGCCGTTTTGTGATTGTGTTCTTCGACGACATTTTGGTTTATAGTCCCTCTCTTCAGGATCATGCTATGCATTTGCAGGTGGTACTTGATTTGCTACATTCACATACATTCTTTGTTAAGCTCTCCAAATGTTCTTTTTGCACAACGAAGATTGAGTACTTGGGCCATATCATTACCGCGGGACATCTTCACGCCGATAGAGCCAAAATTGCAGCTATGGTGGACTGGCCGGTTCCAAAGACGGTGAAACAGCTGCGGGGTTTTTTGGGTTTGACAGGATATTACCGGAGATTTATCAAACATTATGCACACCTGGCGGCCCCTTTGACGAACCTCTTAAAAAAGGACGCGTTTGGGTGGTCTGACGCGGCAACCACGGCATTTCAGAGCCTCAAAACAGCCCTATCTTCAGCGCCAGTTTTACGCCTGCCAGATTTTTCCAAGCCATTCGTCGTCGACACCGACGCCTCAGGTACCGGGATTGGTGCGGTCCTTTTACAAGACGAGCACCCAATTGCCTATTATAGCAAGAAATTGGGCCCCCGTCGGTTGTCCGCTTCCACCTACCACAAGGAGTTGTATGCCATCGTGGAGGCCGTGCAAAAGTGGCGGCAATATTTGCTGGGCCGTGAATTTCTCATTCGCACGGATCAACGGAGTCTCCGGGAGTTGTTGCAACAGGTTATCCAGACCCCAGATCAACATTTCTATGTGCGCAAGCTGTTGGGGTATCGTTTTTGCATCGAGTATAAGCCGGGGCGCACCAATTGCATGGCCGACGCCCTATCTCGTCAGGAGGCATCCGGGGAAGATGCCGTATTCTGCCAACTGTCCCAACCGTACCCAGAAATCCTGCAGCGCATCCATGAGGAGAATTTTACTCAGCCTGATTTGATCCGCCTCCATGGCGAATTCTAGCGGGGAACTTTGCAGTTGCCATTTACCGTCCTCAATGGTGTCCTATATTATAATACGCGGTTGTGCATTGGAGAACAATCGGGCATCCGGGCCGAGCTGTTACGTGAATATCACGACTCCCAGGCCGCGGGACACACGGGGGTGCACCGCACTTTTCAGCGGTTGGCCCAATCCTTCTACTGGCCGCGCATGCGAGGGGATGTCCGTCGTTATGTCGCGGCGTGTCGCACCTGCCAGGCCACGAAGTTTTCAACACAACCACCTTCCGGGCTGCTTCAACCTCTCCCCATTCCAGAACAAATTTGGGAGGACTTGAGCATGGATTTTATTACCGGGCTACCGCCTTCGAGGGGTTCATCCGTCATCCTAGTAGTAGTGGATCGCCTATCCAAGTATGCGCACTTTGGTGCTCTCCCTGGCGACTTTGATGCTCACCGCACGGCTTTTCTCTCTACGGAGATGGTGGTTAAATTGCATGGGATTCCTAAAACTATTGTGTCCGATCGCGACAGGATTTTCACCAGTGCATTTTGGAAGGAGTTACATGTTTTGAGTGGCACCACGCTCAAACACAGTACAGCTTTCCACCCGCAAACGGACGGCCAAACGGAGGTACTCAACCGGACCCTGGAGCAATATTTACGGGCCTTCGCCAATGCGAAACCGAAGCGTTGGACTATTCTGTTGCCCTGGGCCGAATATTCGGTCAACACGAGCTACCATCATGGGCTGCAGATGACTCCGTTCCAAGAAGTTTACGGCCGGACACCGCCTGATTTGGTCCCCTACACGCGTGGGGCTAGCCGAGTCCAAGCAGTGGATGACATCTTGGGGGAACGGGACGCATTACTACGCCGATTACGTCAAAACTTGGCACACGCGCAGCTCCGTATGAAAAAATTGGCAGATGGCAAGCGCCGCGAAGTGGAATTCCAAGTGGGCGACCTGGTATTGCTAAAATTGCAGCCATATAGACAGCATTCTGTCGTCCGACGCTCCTCTCACAAACTCTCTCTGCGTTTCTACGGTCCTTTCGAGGTACTTGAGAAAATTGGGCCAGTCGCCTATCGCTTGAAGCTGCCCGAGACATCCCGTATACATCCTGTCTTCCACGTCTCCGTACTGCGTCGTTTTCAACAAGGTGCCGAGGTGCCACAGCCCCTGCCTTTGCCATTGGAGTTGGTGGATGGCCAAACCCCGTCTGTCCCCGTGAAGGTTCATGGCCGGCGGCGTGTCCTGCGCAATGGAACCCCCGTCGAACAGTGGTTGGTGGAATGGAGTGATGGGGGATGGCGGATGCTACGTGGGAACCGGCTGAAGTGCTCCAGCAGAATTTTCCCGCGCTTCACCTTGAGGACAAGGTGGTTCCTGATGGGCGGGAGAGTGTTATGAATCCGGCACAACACGAGGAGCCGCCGACTAGGCGTAGCGCTCGGACTAGACGACCACCGGGGTGGCAGCAAGAGTTCGAGATGCATTAATTAATTTACCTTATTTTATTTTATTATTTTCAATGTATCGTAGATTTTCCTAGGTGAGCGAATTATAAGCTCTTTCGAGGGTTTCTTTACGGTTCTTTACCTCGTCGCTTTTCTTGAACCGTCAGGATAGATAACATAGTTTTAGGTTTAGGGCTTATGTCTGTTTCTTTAAATACGGGACTCCACCCTCATATTGAAGGATGAATAATAAACCCTAATCTTGCCCTACCTTCTCTCTTCTCTTTTCCCTGCCGCACCTCACGGCCCTCTCTCTCTACATCACTTCTCCCCCTTGTTCTGCTTCTTGCCGAGCTTGGAGACGCTCCAAGTCTCCTCTACCGATACCTTGTCGTATCATTGGTGCTTTCATTGTTTACTCATGTCCTCCGAAGTGGTCACTCCCGCCGATTTTCGGGATTTTCAACAGCAAATTGATCGCCAACTTTTGGCGCACACTACAACCATGCAAACCCTAAATTACACCATGGAGCAGCTCCAGCAGCGGTGTGAGGCCTTGTTCACCCGTCTCGAGAAAAACCCAGGCACTGGTGGTGCACCGGCGCGCGTGGGTGGTGGTGGCGGTCCGGAAACGGTTCCCTTTACATCCCGATTGAAGCTCGAGACGCCTAAAATAGATTGTTCCGATCCGCTAGGGTGGTTGTTCAAGGCGCATGAATACTTTGTCTTCTACGGGGTTGCAGACGACGCACGCCTTTCCGCGGTTTCGCTCATGCTTGAGGGACCGGCTTTGGATTGGTTTCGTTGGCGGCAACGGAACGCCCTTGTTCCTACTTGGGCTGATTTCGTCTCCCAATTCAAGCTTCGTTTTGACCCATTGAGTTACGTGGATTATTTTGGTCTTCTTTCTAAAGTTCGTCAAACCGGGACGGTATTGGAATATCAACAGNTTTGTCTTCTACGGGGTTGCAGACGACGCACGCCTTTCCGCGGTTTCGCTCATGCTTGAGGGACCGGCTTTGGATTGGTTTCGTTGGCGGCAACGGAACGCCCTTGTTCCTACTTGGGCTGATTTCGTCTCCCAATTCAAGCTTCGTTTTGACCCATTGAGTTACGTGGATTATTTTGGTCTTCTTTCTAAAGTTCGTCAAACCGGGACGGTATTGGAATATCAACAGGCGTTTGAAAAAGTGTTAGTTAATGTGACGGGTGTAGCGGAGACTTGGAGACGCTCCAAGTCTCCTCTACCGATACCTTGTCGTATCAACAACGTTCATATGTTCTCTGATTTAGAGAACAAAAACATAGTGCAGAATAGATTTTATTTTGGTATAAGTTCTATATTTGTCTTAAAAATAAGAAGTTTTATTTGGAACACAGAGAATGTTATGTGCTCCTCTATCCTTAAAAATATTGCATGGAAGCCAAAAAGAGGCAAAGTTTCGGGTCTTTTAATCATTTTACTTAAAAATTGATATAAAAATAAAAAGAGTGGTCATATTTATAAACTACGTAAAAATTTGGAGAATAAAATAAGAGATGACAAGAATATTTTATTTAAAAGTCAACGATAATACTACTGGAGTTCTCCAAACAACACTGAGGACAAAGATGCTTCAGAGGCTATTATGGATCGATCACAGCCCGACATTCAAACCTTACATATCTTTTCTTAAATAAAATAGTAAAATACGTTATTTTAAAAGGATGTAAAAAAAAAAGTTTTAAAAGTTCTTTCATTCTTCCCACAATTTTTTTATATAAATAAAAATGTAATATTGAATTAATCTTAAAAATATTGTGACATAATTTGTAAGAAAAAACATTAATAGAATTGCTATTTTATTTAAATTGACTATTTAAAGAAGTTGTGATAAAAATTAAGAGTAGCGTGAATTAGTTTTAAAGTTATTGTAACATGAGCAAAATATAAGAAAAAACTCATTTGTTATATTATATTATTATATAGAAAAAATTAAAAAAATAAAGTTTGACCGCCCCCCGGTCCAAACTGAAGCCCGGTGAACCGGACCTGACCGGAACCCAAATAAGACATTCTAGAGGATCGAAGACCGGACAGAAAAGAGACCGATCTGGACCAGTCCGGTACGGTCCGATTTTGACCGGGTTTCGGGTCGGTCCGGGTCCAGACCCAATAATGTGTGCTATTGAGTTTTAAATATTCAATTTGAGAACAACTTTACACGTAGTTTAGAAGAGAAGGGACGAAAAGCTAGACATTGTGTGCTAGCATTTTATGACTTGTTAGGAAACTCGAATTTGGATTTCAATTCTAGATTTGACATTAATTACATACGGAGTAATTTAGATTTTAGATTTGAGTCATTCTTTTTACGGATACAAATCCACACCCTCCCTTGTAATTTACAAAGCCAAGCCCACCTTCCCCATTTGTTAACCGGTTACAATTGGAACATGTCATTTATTTAAAGAGCCACATATCATTGTTTTAAAGAGATACATGTCACATTCTTAGAGTTATGAGTCTCAAATTTGTATATAAACGATTTACAATCGAAACTCTCCCCTTCCATTACATACTCCGATATTTGCAAAATAAGTGTGTTAATTCTTTGTTATTGCATTTTTGCATTTGTATGGAGTTTGTTTATGAAAAAGTTGGCCAGTATATATTTTAGTTTATGTTAGTACTCCGTAATATTTTGTTCATTAATCATTTCAAATGAAATACCAATAGTTGTCAACCAACTTCAAAACTCAAATTCCGAAATTAAATTCTTGTAATTTTTCAAACCGCATTTGTAATTTGAAATTAAGAAACTCCAAATTTCACAATTGAAATCCAAGCAAGAGTTCAAATAAATTCCAGTTCTCAAACATAATTTTATACTCCCTTAATTAACTTAAGATGGAGTGAGGGGATTTAAGATGCCCATCCGCACTGATTGGACAGTTATCTAAGAGATATAAATTGAACTATAATCTCTATCAGTCAGTGTAGCGAAAGGTTCCGTATTTTTATATTCGTAGAGGGTCGATGCTTTGTAAGATTGTCCCTCGTATCGCAACCAACCGTTGAACTACGTCTCATCGGACATTGTTGTTTGGTTGCGCGCTTTCATCACCAAAGATTGGGGTACAGCGGCGGGTTGACTATCTTCAGCGCATTCCAGCGTTCAAATGCATAATTAATTAAATGCGCTTTTGTGAGACGCCCCAATAGTAACTTTCCAATACAACGTTGAACTTAAGTGAGACTAGGCCAACTTGTTACTGCCAATTACCAACAACTACAGTCACAACCAATGTTTATATTATAGCACAATGATCAAATAGTGATGAGAATCATTTGAGTTTTCTACTCCCTCCGTTTTTGAAAACACTTCTGATCAGTCCTAATTTTTTGTACACTCCATAAAATATTTTTACTTACACCTAAACTGTCTAAAATACATCACAATATGTAGTTTATTACGGGTGAATTCCCTGTTTGTGTAAAAAGGGTGCAAGTCATTCCTTTATATGTAATTCAAATATACATTTTCTCGAATAATGCCAACCGGATTTGCCTACTCCGTTTTGGAGGTATTTATTTCCCCAAACGGATTAGCCTAATCCGTTTTGCTTTTAATTTTTTTTAATAATTTCTTAATGTACGGAGCTCATTTGTTGCTTAATATTTTTTTTCTTTAAACTTTTTTTTTTAGTTATTTTAACTCCACTTTTATAAACTTTTTTTAAAAACTTTTTTGACTTTTATGAATGAAATCAATTTACTTTTGTTACTTTTAAATTATTTATAAGAAACTAAATTAATTACAAAATAAAGGAAACATACATAAAGAAGATGTGAAAAATATACTATAATAAAATTTTAAAAAAATACTATTTATTGACTTTAAGTTGTATTTATATAACGAGATTAAAAGAACAAGACAAAACTTAATAAATTTATTACTAGAGTACATACAACAATTTATTCATAAAAAGAAGAAGCCAAAACACAATCCATGACAAACTTATTTGTAAAATTTAATAATACATAAACTCAGACATAATTGAAATTCATGACATAGCTACTCCTCGTTACGATGTCTCCGTGGTCGATAGTCCATGTTATTTGGATAACGGGTTCTTGTAGGTCGGCTGGTTCGTGTGGTTTGTCGTGGCGTTGGCCTCAGGATCTCGTACTCCGGAGTAGGCCATTCAGACTCATCTGGTAGCGGCATTATGATGCCAGAGTAAGCGTTGATGTAGGACTAAATTGAAAAAAACATTTGGAATCAAATGATCCACGGTGACACTACAGTAATGACATACTGCGTGGACATGATTGCACGGGAGGTGAAATGTTACCCATTGACCACAGCTACATGTTCGTGCATTTAAGTTCACCGTAAATGTCTCCCGCTGAGCAATGTAGGACGACCCATCTACCACCAAAGAGTATATCCCTTCTTGTGCGTGGTGCTGCACAACACGACAATATAGCCTATTTTCTTCATTTTTCCTAATATGTTTCTACACATTCATATGAAAATTGTAACCCACCCACTTTCTCCACCCCATAAAATCCATAATCTTGTAAGATCTCTATAACACGAGGTGGTCTATTAGCAACAAGAGTCCTCGGGTATATACTAGAACAAGTCCTATGACACTTTAGACTCTTTTTGGCATATTCTTCGTCCGCCCATACCGCATCACCCCTATGTACTCCGCCTTCAAGAACTAAAACGTCTCGTGAAATAGATCCCGGATGAACATCCATTTGTTCCAAAGATTACAACATAACAATTTATTCATTTAATAGCAACTCATTTGTTTCAAACATTACAACATAACAATTTATTCATTTAATAAAAGCACACAATTAGGCAATTATAATAAAAAAAACTCATTAAATAAATCGAATTGTTAAAAATTATCTTACAATCTCAAAATTAAAAAATTGCCAAATTTTTATGAATATTTAAAGAATCAAATTCAAAATTTTACAAACTAATAATATATATCAATTACAATAAAAAAATTCACCCAACTTGGACACTTGGTAATCCTATATAATTTATGCAATTTTATAAAACAAATTATATATATAATAAATCTAATTATTATCATAAAATTATAAATATTTATATATATTAACTAAAAAATAAAAAATACCTCCATGAAACGGAGTAGCCTAATCCGAATTGTCCCTGCGGCGGTGGCGGTACCCTCTCTGGTCAGATATCTCCCGGCGATTCCCCCTCTTCGGCTGGAATGGATCGGATTGATGGTGGAGAATAGCTAAGCCGCTGGAAGGGATTCGGGTTTGGGGTTATCCGTAGGGAGACGGAGTAGCCTAATTCGTCTGGATTTAATTTAGACAGAAACGGATTTGGCTACTCCGTTTGGAATTATTTTTTTTAATAAAATGAAACGAATTTGGCTACTCCGTTTTGTTTAAAATTTTCGAGTAGAAACGGAGTAGCCAAATCCGTGTTGCACTGACAGGAAAAAAATTTCTGACTTACACTGCCACGAATGGAATTTTTTTTATATATGTTGGTCGTTTGCTCGTTTATTACGGGTAGAAGTTGTTTTGGAGATATTTAAGACATTTTAGGTAGAGTAAAAGTATTTTATGGGGTGTGCAAAAAATTAGGGCGGAAGTGTTTTCAAGAATGGGTGGAGTACTTTTCTTTATGAGTAATGCTACGTTCACAAACAGAATGACCACAAACTCCACAAACTTACTATTTATGGTATAAATTCTCATTTTAAAATTGTGTTAGACTATTTAATTCTTTTTATTGAAGTTCACAAAAAATAAGTTTGTGAAGTTTGTAACGATTGTGTTTGCGAACCAAGCATTCTCCTTTCTTTATAGGGGAAGTCCAATTTTTTAACATCACGTTCATACCATGTTCCTCGTAGACACACAGGCAATAACTGTCTTAATAGAAAACAAACAATAATTTCATGTGACCTGTATATATTCACGGGAAATATGATATTAAAGTGGTGTAAAAAAGTTGAAAATTCCCTTAGTCTTTTAATAATCCTTGTGTTTGTTTTTTTACTAAGTTTAAAAATGTGTCAAAAGGGAATATCTTTGCGAATTGATTGCAATGCAACTTATTCGTTTATTTAAAAAAAAAAGTGAGATTGGTTTTTAGATGAATGTAACGGAAAAATGAAACTTTTGGGGGGACATATATATGGAATGTAGTATATTCCCACATTTTGATTTTCAAGATTAATTAATAACTGAAATCAATTTTTTGTACCTATTTTAGATTCTAAATAGATGCAATTGCAAATTTGCTTTCTTAAAGTCAGATTCTCAAAATAATCTCTTCAAATAATCTCTTAACTATGAGAATCAAAACATAATCTTTTGATTTGTACTCCCTATATTATGTTGCTACGTATGTACCAACACTTCCGCGGATTTTCCAAGTTAGACTTTTTTTTTATCAAACTTCTTATAAGCGATAGTTATAAATTTTGCAATTAATGAAAGTGTTTTTGACAAATAACATGTTTAAATTACTTTTATAATCCGTGTTACAAATAGATTATTTTTAAGGATAATATTTGTGATCAAGTGTTAAATGGGTTGAGTAGTGAACAAATGAAACGAGCTGAGGCTAGTATACGAACGCAGACGAATTCTGGTTCAAGCGAGTTCAAACCAGTTTATTTTACAAGCATTTATTTTTTGTAACGTATTAAGTCGAATCTTTCGTGGGAAGACTGGTTTTGGTTGTACCCACTAATTTTTTTGAGTAATGCTAGAGTCACAAACAAATAGTTCACAAAATTTACAAACTTGCCTTTTGTGAATTTTAAATTAAAATATCTTTTATTATTTGAGTGCATCTTATTTCTAGGAAATTGTTAAAAAGGCAAGTTTGTGAATTTTGTGAACTGTTTGTTTGTGACTCTAGCATTATTCATTTTTTTTCAAATGCTAGCTAGAGTACCACATTCATGCACTCCTATTTTACACTCCTAGCTAGAGCTCTTAGTACGAATTGTAAAGTATATTAGGGTGGGCTCACACTGTTAGCCACATATACTACGGAGTATCGTAGAGTATCTACTTCTTTTTTGCTCAAGTTACTGCCTTAGTTTTCAACAGAGTAGCTTTTGTTTGTTTAAGTGTTTTGATTGATTATTTGATAAAATAAAATATTTTCGTTATTTCTTATTTTGTAAAACTTTTGAATTAATTTTTAAATAAGTTTTGTTTTTAATTTCTATACCAATCTTCAAAAAATGGATATTAAAAAAATTGAAATTTTGTTTCGTTTTATATAAAATGTAAAATATTTTGGAACGAAAAGAGTAGATATTATGTGTCCAACAAATAAAAAATGAACCCACTTTTACAAAACTCTAGGTCTGCCACTATCATGAATATATACAAAAATACTCCCTCCGTCCGGTATTAAAGTTTACGTTTTGACTTATTGTCATTTTTAGTGGGAGTTAACTAAGGACTTAGAATACCAAAAATACCCCTTTCTCCCCTTTTGCCTTTCCACCTGAACACGGAAAACAGCCCAGCTCAAAATCGGAAAACAGCTCAAAATTGGCTGGCTTTTACCCTTTCCTCCAAACCTGACGGCTTAAAATCTGAATCTATTTGGTTACCGGAATCAGCCGATTTGGTTACCGGAATCGCCAGATCACCGCCGCGACCCGGGCCAACAGTTTCCGGCGGGTTTTCCTTAATTCCGGCCACCTCCGCCACCTCTGACGTCGCGCAACCCCACCAGGCACCTCCCACAATCCATCCAATCACAGAGGAACCATCAATTCCAAAGTTGAAGCCAATTTGAAGAAACCCCCAATTTCGGATCCTAGGGTTTTCCCGATCCTAAAATCTTCAATTAGTGAAGTTCAAGGCAAAATTGGAAAAAAAGGACTGGATATTCGTGATCCTCGGGCAAAAACGGTTCATTTGGCGTTGGTCCCGTCCGTTTCTGCTCAGGAGAAAGAAAAGAAGAAGAAAAGCAAGAAGAAGAAGAAGAAGAAGAAGAAGAAGAAG
>OOIL02006765.1:948494-974967 GCA_900332095.2 Cuscuta campestris | reverse complement strand
TCAAGGCAAAATTGGAAAAAAAGGACTGGATATTCGTGATCCTCGGGCAAAAACGGTTCATTTGGCGTTGGTCCCGTCCGTTTCTGCTCAGGAGAAAGAAAAGAAGAAGAAAAGCAAGAAGAAGAAGAAGAAGAAGAAGAAGAAGAAGAAGAAGAAGAAGAAGAAGGGGAAGAAGAAGAGGAGGGAGGGGGAGAGTTCACAGATCGGGAGGATGGGAGAAAGAAAAAGAAAATAAAGGAACTAAGGAAGAAGAGGAGGAAGGGGGAGAGGGAGAGAGAAGATTGAAATGGTAGAGAAGGGTATTTTTGGAAGAGTGTGGGTTAAAATTAGAAATGTAAACTTTATTTTCGGACGGAGAAAAAGGAGAAACGTAAACTTTATTTCCGGACGGAGGGAGTAATTAATAATTAGCAAGACGAGTATTATTTACTAGAGGTGGGCGCGGTCCATGATGTTCCGTGATACTACCGAACCTATCACGAACTGCTCTTGTTTAAACGATTTGGTATCGATGCGGGATAAACTTCAAAACTATTCGGTACCATTCCGTTTTGAAGCGGAATGATACAATATCATATCCATGCTCAAACCGTGCCAAAAAATGAATGTATATTACTCAAAGAATATTGAATTTAATGTATAAATTTGTGTAAAAAAGCAAAACTTTGTTAAAGAATAAGTATTGATTTCAAATTTAAACAGATTATACGCACAAATTATAGAATAAAAAATAATGAGCCCAAATTTAAAAATTACTTTTTTTTCCAACTCATATAATATCGGAATACTAATATCTATAAAAAAATACTCCCTCCGTGCCAAAAAGATTTATGCGTTTCAAAAAAATTGCGTCCCACAATCCCTTATCTATTTCTATTAAAAAACCACTTTTACCCCTTACTTTTTCAAACCCTACCTATCACATCATACCTTTTCCCTAATAATCTACACATCACATCCTACTTTTATCTATCACATCAAGGGTATTTTTGGAAAGTCAACACAAAATTATCCCTCCCTTAATTTCTACTTTAGTCAAAATGGGTAACATTTTATGGGACGGAGGGAGTAATACCAATAGTAATAATAAATATAATAACAACTATAATAATGAGAGAATTTTAAAATGAATTAAAAAATACAAATTGAAGTGCTCTAAATACGGTAAGATGCATGAAGTAGACCAATACTCTATAATTATTTGAGATACGCACTCCCTATATAGCTTTGGACGGTTCGGTCTGTGATAATCGATTTTAAATATTTATATCGCGGTCCCGTCATATTTGATATCGGTTCGGTTTCGATTCATGATGAAAAAATCAATCTCGTTTGAAACCACAATAAATAGTCCGGTATCATTACGGTCCGGTATGGTTCCATGCTAGTTTGGTTTTTTTCTCAACCTTATTATTTCAACCATGCTAGGGGTACACCAGAAGTGTACCAGAAAAAAATGCACCGACATTTTAACGATTCACACTGGAAGAAAATGTTAGTTCAATTAAAAAAAATTGCACTGACATTTTTTGTCAATGTAGTTAGTTCATCACACTAACATCACACTAGTACAAAATGTCGGTGCATGCCATTGGGGTACAAATTTTAGTGTACAAATAACTTAATCCTTATTATTTACTTCATAGTTTTTAACTGCCATGTGCAATAAGCATAAAGACTTCTAAGCTAACTAGTTGCAGATTAATTAACGAAGGAGAATTTACTTAAATAGTACTAAAACATAATGACTTTCCCTAAATACGATTATATTTGTTTTTTCCAATGTAACACTTTTAGTCATTATCCATTAGTCATTATTCAAGTAAATATTCATCACCATCACCAGACATTATTCCTTCTTGTGGATATTATTAAGTCCTTTTTGGAGAATAAAATAGTTTAAGTAGTGTTATTTAGAGAAATGACTTAAGTTTTAGTACTATTTAGTGCAAATATTTCATTAACCAATCAAGTTGTGTTTCAATTTAATTAATTCCCACTTTTTAGGTAATTTGTGAATTAATTATTACAAGGAAGCTAAGACTTTTTGGACGGCCAAAATCCTAAATCCAGATGCTACTTACTTAATCTATGTTGTTAACTAGTGCAAGTCTCTTAATTTCTTCCACTTTGTATACTTTTAGTTGACTGTAAAACAGTTGTACGGCCTATTTACCCATTATTTGGTCAAATTTGGAAGGAGAGTGAGGAGAAAGCAACCGAATCCATAGTTTTAAGAATCGGACCAGTGACCGAACCGGTCTAGGTACCGGTTTACTGGTTGGACCAGTGGTTTAGATGGTCGAATCAATGGTTTAAACATATTATATATATATATATATATATATATATACACACACACACACATAAAATTTTATGATATTTGATTGAAATTATAATCACTTTATTTTATTCTGTTAGTCAATTTATATTTAAAATAAAATTTACGTATCGAGATGTACATTAAAAGTTTTATAAAATAATGATATTTTTATTTTTCTCTATATATTTCGTCTAATATCCAAAAATATTGAAAAGATTTTTTTCGCGACACATACTCCGTATTAGAATTCTTTCTATTTTTAAATGTTAAAAATCCTAGTTTAAGAAATAAAGAAACCTTTTAATACATATTTACTCTTTTAATTATGGAATATATACTACTTGGAACCAATGTGTGCTACAAACAACATTCTTGCTCAATTGGTTGATGGCTTGCTATAACAACCAAGAGGATAAGGCCGGTTTGAACCTTAGTGATGGAATAATATTTTCACCAAATTTTACAACAACAAAAAGAGAACCGATTCGACCGGGTGAACCGGTCGGTTCTTACCAGTTCAAACTAATTCAGTGCGAAATGCGGTCCAAAGGGCCAGACTGGACCGGATCGACCTACAGTTCCTAGTTTGAACCAACCAGTCCGGTCTGGTTTTCAAAACTATGAGTGGATCACATTTTTTTAAAGTATTATGACAATTAAAGGATTTGATCAAAACTTATGTGAAGATTTACAAGTATGAGTTGAGAGAACATCGCGTTAGAAATTGGGGTAGTTCTGTATGGAGGAACAACGCTGCGTAACAACGTTACTTGGTATATGGTAACGTAAAATGACTTGATAAACTAAACAAATCGCGTGAAATCACACTTTCAGATTAAAGTTATTTCAGGGTATACCAAAATAATTCAATCGGATAAGACGTTAGTATATAGAATGCGTATGGACTTCCTTCTCCTCTCAAACATACCATGCAAGCCCATAATATAGGCATTTGGGCGATCGGACGTGACCGTTGACCGGATAGACACAACTCGTGGGGAAAATCTTATCTTTTGGGAAGTTATCCAATTCAAATATGTGCTAAACTATTCGAATAAATGGGCATTTATTGAAATAGTTGGGGTTCTCCAAAACCAAGCCTGTGTTGAACTATTCGAATAAATGCGCATTTATTCGAATAGTTCACTGTTTTAAGCCTCATTCGAGTATGTTTTTCACACGTCCGAAAATCACATATTTTAGACTCCGATTACAAAAATCCGAAGGATTTTCATACAGCGATAATGTCCAAAATAAAAAAATTTGGATATTCTTAGCTCGACCCCAGCCAGGGGGTCTGCCCCTTGGACCCCACTACCGGGGGCTGCCACCCCCGGACCCCGCCGTGGAATTTCTAATATCGTTGAATGAGCGTGCCCCCGGACCCCCGCCATACATTTGTCCATGAAACACTTGATTTGCTGGGATGAACAAATTAAAGCAAACTGATTTTCACCAAACAAACGAGGAGGATATAAAACTGGAACACTACAGCTCTCAGAACATCTCGTATGCACCGCATTTCTGTGTTGGAACACAAGTTTACGCCTACGTCGTACTAAACTATGTTCGTTTCTATGACAGGTTTTGATAATGTCAAACCGCCGTGACATAACAAGGCTAAAGAGAACAAAAACCAAGGCGAAGGAACATGGCATGATGGTTTGAGAACCAAGAACCAAGAATCAAGAACGAAGAATTAGAATTCTATTGAGTCGGTCTTAATGTGATCAAGACCGGCACAAACTTTCAAATCTTGGCTCTCTAGGCTTCTCTTATCAAATATCTTTTGCATATTCAAAAATGTTTCTCTTAAGTTTTAAACTGCCTAAAAACACTTGGAGTTCGCCCAAACCAAAAACCAAGCCATCCGGCGTTCGGTCTTCGGAAACCGGCGTTCGGCTTTTGGTTATCGGCATTGGTTTTTGGCGTCCTAACCAACCAAGTGGTTTTCAACTTTTAATGATTAGTTTTTACTTCTGGGCATGTTTAAATAGTTCTCCAACAAAAACGCTTCAAAAACCACCTTTCGTTTTTGGTCGTTTAGTGAAAACCATGCGAAACGGCGTAAACTTGGCTAGCCGTGGTTTTCAACTAAATGACGTGGTTTTCAAAATGTTTTACTTGATTTCTTAGCAAAATACAATAAACAAACATTTTCAATACTTGGTTTTTATTTTGGAGAACTTACATTTTTGACATCGGCTAACNTTCTCCAACAAAAACGCTTCAAAAACCACCTTTCGTTTTTGGTCGTTTAGTGAAAACCATGCGAAACGGCGTAAACTTGGCTAGCCGTGGTTTTCAACTAAATGACGTGGTTTTCAAAATGTTTTACTTGATTTCTTAGCAAAATACAATAAACAAACATTTTCAATACTTGGTTTTTATTTTGGAGAACTTACATTTTTGACATCGGCTAACGGCTGACTAAACCAACCTTGGGTCTGGCTAAACCAGCCCAACAGCAATGTTGGTGAAACCAACAGCGCTATCTGGCTTGGGTGGCTGAAAACCATGGTTTGGCGTTAAGTCTTCCAACAGCGATGTTGGATGTTAGACATCGCTGTTGAGCCAAGGTTGGATTTCCAGAAACTTCTAGAACAGCGATGTAGGCTTCCCTACAGCGCTGTCCGACCTAAGCCAAAAATATAGTGTATTGGCAGAAAGTTTCAGGACAGCGATGTTGACCCAGCAACAGCGCTGTCAGGCCAAACTTCCATCTTCAAAGTCAGACCTAAACAGCGATGTTCAAGTTATGAACATCGATGTAGGGACCTGACCGTTGGAAGAAATTTAAGGCTAAAACTTTCCTTGTTTGGAAGTCAACAGCCAAAACAGCGATGTAGGGGTATTGGACATTGCTGTTGGCATGACCGTTGCTTCCCAATTTTTAAAAACCAAGCCTAGAACAGCGATGTCCAAGCCTAGGACAGCGCTGTCTGGGTGAATTTCAGCAGATCCAAATTTAATCAAATCCCACAAATTGTGCCAATCACCCCTTAAATGTTTTGGTTCGTTGGAGCCTATTTTTCCACTATAAAATGGGGTGTTTGGGTCTTTTTTAATCATCACATTACTTCACAACTCCTACTCTTTCATTGCAAACCATTCTTCAATTATTCATAGCTTTTGAGAGCCATTTTTGTGAAGCTTGTGTTGTGTTCTTGAGCGTTCTTAGTTTACTCATTATCCACTCTAAAAGAGAGTATTGTTCTTGAGTGTTTTTAGTGTTTTTTAGACACTTGACAAGAGAAGGTATTTCTCTTGTTGTTCGAAGGAAGGGCTGTTTCCTTCGAAGGTTTGTTGAGGTTCGTGTGACTCGAATTCTCAAGTTGTACGGGTTTGTTAAGCACCGTTAAGCTTAACGAGATAGTAGTGTAGCTCGAGAGAGTCTCTCGGGAGGCTGGATTAGCCACAAGTTGTGGTGAACCAGGGTAAAATCGGTGTGCCTCTTTCTTTTCTCTTTACTTCTCGTTTATTCATTTTTATTCCTGTGATTTCTTGATCAAACGCTATTCACCCCTCCTCTAGCGTTGGTCTATTATTCTAACATTCTGCACATGCATTTGGTTCAGTTTGGTTATTGGTTTAATTCGATTTTATTTTTTCTAGTTTTGGTTCAGGTTTATATCAGTTCGGGTTTATGACAGTTTGGGTTTATAATTTATATCAATTCGAGTTTATGCTAGTTTCAGATGAGATCCTTTTGTATTAGGATTTTTATTGTTAGCCTTGTGTCTAGCTTCCCATCCCTATGTGTAAACGGGGCTACATATACAAGTGTTACCAATAATGGGCCAGTATAGGCTATAAATTTGTATATGCTCTATATAAAAATAAACAACTACCTTAGTTTAAGTGGTCAAATATAGAGTACGAGATTTGTATTTGAAAGTAATTGTACATAAACTACATATAATTCAAATATGCTTTTCTTAGAAAGACATCAACTAATGAGCTATTAGGTTTGACTAGATTCGAGCTTAGTTTGTTTTATATTTGATCAATATCGGGTCTAATTCGTTTTGGGTCTAAGACCATGCTCTCCTCAACTTATTCTTTTTTACTAATCCTTATTGGAATCAGATAAGAGATAAATTTAAATATAACTACGTTCAGATCAGATCAGATCAGAATTTATTCCAATCATATCACAAGTATTTTGATCATGTGAAGAAAAAATAATCTAATCAATTTTGGGTCTAATCGATTCCAAGCTTAACCGATTCTGAAATAATTGAATTTCAATCTGAATTCGATCTGAATACATTTGGTTTGGTTTTGGTTCGGTTGGGATCATTTTGAGTCATTTCAGATTTTGTTCCAGGTTATTCAATACGGGTTATCAGGTCCGAGTTTGTTTTGTCAGGTCTAATTTTTCTAGTCCGCCACTATTGAGCCAGTGACACAAGTTCATGTTCGTTTAGTTGAGGCTAAATCATTAATCTATCTATTCGATTCAAAAAAGCCCTAAATTCATGAACTGAACATCCTCAATTTATTCAAGACAATTTTTAAGAGATATTCACCCAATTTAAAATGTCCAGTTCTAGACTTTGAAAATAGTATTGCGCGAATGAACGTGATCAATAATATTTGGTATAAACACATCGATGGATATCGAGCCCAATAAATATAAGACCGGCCCAATGCATTATTACAACATTGGTGTAGAGTGGGCTGATGGGAGAGTCATATGAAAGCTTAGGCCTGGGCATGGATGAGCTTGCAAAGAGGTGGTCGTCAATCCCACATATCGTGGGTGATTAATGACTGATTCTCTGCCCATATAGCCCCCGATCAGATCAATCATGGCAAGAAACCAGACAATAATAAATTACCATATGGCATATACGTTGTATTATGTAAACTATAAATAAGCCATAACACCTCCACTTTAAAATCAAACTAGACTAAGCTAATAGATGCAATAGCGAGCGATCATATTTCGAGAATTTTTGTTATTATTCTTATTATTGTTCTTCGTGCATCCGTAGTTGGTGGGCTGAAATCCATCACCCATCAAATATTTAACTTCAATATTGGGTTGTGCATTTTTATTTAAATGCCTTATAAACAGAAAAGTTATATGCATGAATAGTCCATGTGGTCTTTCGTAAATGGATAAATAGTTCTCGAACTTTCAAAAGATGCAACAAGAGAGAGAGAGTGGAGTTGCTGGCCTTTTAAAAGTCAATATTCAACAAATTTTGGGCATTTGGTGTTGAATTAGTGGAACTGCAGAATCTAACCCTTGGAGAACAAGAGAGAGAGATTGGAGTTGCTGGCCTAGTTTCAGTTGGCCATTGCCAACTTGTTGTGCCGCAATACTCTTGAAAATAAAGGGAGCTGTTTCCTCGCTGTTGAATCGAGGTCAAAGACGGCAGCACCAGCCTAATCGCACAAGCAATTTAATTCACTGTCCATCTTTCCTTTTGGGATAACTATGACCTCGGTTGTTGATAAAATTATCTTGACAATTGAGGATGCTTTGGACAAGCTTATTGGTGTGTTGAAAAATATCTTTTATGGAAGAGTTGATTTTCATGACGGAGTCTGTATAGCTTATGATCATGTGGATGAAATTTTGAAGACGCTCCACTTATTTCGTCATCTTTTAGATCTACCGTATTCTGATTCTGAGTTATATGCGTTCAATGTGGAAATCTCTTGCTCGATACAAGATTTGGTGCGTGGTACTCCAATGGCATTGAGTGATATTCCCTTGGAGTTAAAAAGTTTCAAAACAAAGATGATGGGCGCTATAAGGAATCTTCTCGGTGTTCCCATTGCTCCACCTGATCTGGCCCCTACAACCACTCTACACAATCCTACATCTAAGGACATGGAATCTGTGGAGCATACTGTTCGTAATTCATTGCGAGTTCCTGAAGCTGCTGATGATGGTGTTTCTGTTGAAGGAATTGTTAATGCCTTTCCATCAGATCTTGTAGATGTTGATACACCCGTAGATGCACCAGGTAAGGGGGAAGCTGCAAAGGATCAAACATTGAGCAATGTCATCATCGCATCTAGCCTTGTATCTCCGTCCAAAACCGCACAAGTAGCAGATGTGAATTATACACAAGCGGAAATCTCACTCTCCTTTGATATCATCTAGTCCTTTGGCCATGCGAATATAGTGGAGTCTGAGTATTGGGTTTCACCACAAGTAACTAAGTTTGTATTTGCTCTTTTCTCTTATGTCCATCGCTATACGCCAATTTGCAGGCTTAATGAAGATCTGTCATCAAGTGGCCAGAAGCATGAGTGGGAGCCTCCACTTTGAGGACAAGGTGGTTTTCTAAGGGGGTGAGAGTGTTATGGATAGTAGAGTAGGTTATTTAATATTATTATTATTATTATTATTATTATTATTATTATTATTATTATTAGTGTAATTTAGGTTTTATTAGGTGAGCGAAATTATAAGCTCCTTCAAGGTTTCTTTACGGTTCTTTCCCTCGTCGCTTTTATTGAACCGTCAGGTTAGGTTTATGATTAGCTAGGGTTTCCTTGTCTCCTATAAATAGAGATGTAACCTCATTTAGAATAATCAATCAATAAACAACTCAAACCCTAATTCCTTCTTCCCTCTCGGTTCGCCGATTCCCTCCCTCGCCTCAATTCTTCTTCTTCTTCCTCGTCCCATATTCTCAAGAGCTCGAAGACGCTCCGAGTCTTCCCTATCCGATACGAGTTCGTATCATTGGTGCTTTCATTGATTTTGACACCCAAAAAAATTAAAAAAAAAATAATCTGTTCTTGCCGTTCTGCTCTTTGAAATCGAAGCTCCAGATGAACGCAACAAAATCCTAATTCCTTTGGATGTGATTGAATATTGAGAGCCAGCCATTCCAGATCTGTTTGTGTGAATTTTCACGCCGACGAGAGAAAACCAGGATTGCTAGGCCTGAGCTTTACCTCTGCCGCTGAACACAATCGGCCGTTCCAAATCTGTTTGGTGCTTTTTGTTGGAAAAAAAAAGAAAAAAAGAATTGCAGCCTTGTTGACGGCGGAACAGATCAATTTGCGGGAGTAGCAACACTGTTCTCGTAAATCAAGAACACAAAGCCACTGCCGCTAGTTTGTTATCCGCAACCCTTCTGTTTAATCAAGATTGAAAAAGACAACGTTGAACCTGCAAGGCCGTCACTGCCGCATCCCAATTTCTACAAAGCTCGAAGATGCATATCATGTTTTATTGTGCCATATATCCATAGGGTTAAAAGTCAATATTCAACAAATTTTGGGCATTTGGTGTTGAATTAGTGGAACTGCAGAATCTAACCCTTGGAGAACAAGAGAGAGAGAGTGGAGTTGCTGGCCTAGTTTCAGTTGGCCATTGCCAACTTGTTGTGCCGCAATACTCTTGAAAATAAACGGAGCTGTTTCCTCGCTGTTGAATCGAGGTCAAAGACGGCAGCACCAGCCCAATCGCACAAGCAATTTAATTCACTGTCCATCTTTCCTTTTGGGATAACTATGGCCTCGGTTGTTGATAAAATTATCTTGACAATTGAGGATGCTTTGGACAAGCTTATTGGTGTGTTGAAAAATATCTTTTATGGAAGAGTTGATTTTCATGACGGAGTCTGTATAGCTTATGATCATGTGGATGAAATTTTGAAGACGCTCCACTTATTTCGTCATCTTTTAGATCTACCGTATTCTGATTCTAAGTTATATGCGTTCAATGTGGAAATCTCTTGCTCGATACAAGATTTGGTGCGTGGTACTCCAATGACATTGAGTGATATTCCCTTGGAGTTAAAAAGTTTCAAAACAAAGATGATGGGCGCTATAAAGAATCTTCTCGGTGTTCCCATTGCTCCACCTGATATTGCCCTTACAACCACTCTACACAATCCTACATCTAAGGACATGGAATCTGTGGAGCATACTGTTCGTAATTCATTGCGAGTTCCTGAAGTTGCTGATGATGGTGTTTCTGTTGAAGGTATTGTTAATGCCTTTCCATCAGATCTTGTAGTTGTTGATACACCCGTAGATGCACCGGGTAAGGGGGAAGCTGCAAAGGATCAAACATTGAGCAATGTCATCATCGCATGTAGCCTTGTATCTCCGTCCAAAACCGCACAAGTAGCAGATGTGAATTATACACAAGCGGACATCTCACTCTCCTTTGATATCATCTAGTCCTTTGGCCATGCGAATATAGTGGAGTCTGAGTATTGGGTTTCACCACAAGTAACTAAGTTTGTATTTGCTCTTTTCTCTTATGTCCATCGCTATATGCCAATTTGCAGGCTTAATGAAGATCTGTCATTAAGTGGCCATAATCTTTGGGTCAATATTTTCTCTCTTGTCCAGAAGCATGAGTGGGAGCCTCCACCTTGAGGACAAAGTGGTTTTCTAAGGGGGTGAGAGTGTTATGGATAGTAGAGTAGGTTATTTAATACTCCCTCCGTTTGCAAAAAGACTTCCCATTTTGATTTGGGGGTAAAAATAAGGAAGTGTTAAATTATATTTGATTTCCAATTTTGCCCCTGATGTGATGGGTAAAAGTAAGATGTGATGGATAGATTATTAGAGAAAAAGTATGATGTGATAGGTAGGGTATGAAAAAGTAAGGGTAAAAGTGGTTTTTTAATAGAAAAGTGGAAGTGTTTTGTTGGAAGTGGAAAAAATGAAAGAGGAAGCGTTTTTGAGAACGGAGGGAATAGTATTATTATTATTATTATTATTATTATTAATGTAATTTAGGTTTTATTAGGTGAACGAAATTATAAGCTCCTTCGAGGTTTCTTTACGGTTCTTTCCCTTGTTGCTTTTATTGAACCGTCAGGTTAGGTTTATGATTAGCTAGAGTTTCCTTGTCTCCTATAGATAGAGATGTAACCTCATTTAGAATAATCAATCAATAAACAACTCAAACCCTAATTCCTTCTTCCCTCTCGATTCGCCGATTCCCTCCCTCACCTCAATTCTTCTTCTTCTTTCTCGTCCCATATTCTCAAGAGCTCGAAGACGCTCCGAGTCTTCCCTATCCGATACGAGTTCGTATCATACAAACTTCTCATTTTCACACAGTACACACATCTTATGTGTGTTTCTCATTTTTCTTAAAGAATGACTAATTATGCATCAATCCTTTGACTACAGGGACTATTTTACAACTTTTAAAAATACAGAGATTTAATTATTTATGAAAGATCACATATACTATTTGTGCATATAACTCTAATTAGATTTAGATGGAATAAAAGATTATTTAATTATATGGAGTACTTATATGTTGAGCTACCGCATGTGTAGCTCAACTGGTCCAAGAAGAAGATGTCAAACCAGTTGATCCTAAAATTGAATTTCGGCAACGGCAGTGTGGGAGTTCTATTATTTGTAGTAGCTTTTTGTACGCACAGAGTTCAGATCGGCCTCTCTAAAGACCAGACGATTGAGATATATTATGCCATGATTTACTCCACTCACAATTCTGTCGTGCCGAGGTGTGGGGCGCGTGAAATGGCATTCCACCTTTATATTTTGGATAAAGCTATTTGTACCCCAAACTTTTGTAGCACATTTGTACACCGCAGGTTTGCACTGACATTTTGTGTTGATGTAAAACTAATTTTTGTTAACGCACCAACACTTTGTGTACGTGTAAATTTTTAATAACGCACCAACACTTGTGTCAGTGTAAACCATCAAAATATTTATGTATAACTATAGTGTACAAATGGGGTACAATTTTTGGTGTAAGTACAGCATGACCCTTATATTTTGCTTAAGGGTTAGATGCATGTTTGAAGTATTTGGTGATAATGTTCAAAGCACAATTGACGTAACCCAGGAAGACAAGCTAAGATAAGCCGAGTGAAGCAATGCAAAATCTCCACGATTGTCCGTCCATTATATATTACCCCGTGGCCACACTGTTGGTTCATCTCCGGTCCGGACCCACCCCTCTATTATTGCCCGCCAATTGCTTCCCACTTATTGGCTCCCTCCATCATTTTTAGGCTGAACCATTGCTCTTCATGCATCATCATCAATTCCACTCTGCTTTTTTTACTTTTCCAAAAAGATTAAAATTATCTCAATTTTTTCCTTCTTTTTTTCTTTTTGGTGTTTTGAAATTAAAATGGAGTTTTTATTTTTTAATAAAATAAAAATAGCAGGAGAATTAGGATAGGGGATGGGCTGGATGACATAGTAAAAGAGCATCGTGGGACCCACCACTCATATTTAATTTGTTTATAATTATATTATGTCCTTGTGGACGGATCCATCAAGAAAACGAGTACACGGAGTTTCTTAATTACGTAATAGTACAATATACTCCGCATTATTTGTATTAATTAAATAATAATATTAGTATTAATCACTCCAAAGGAATAAAATGAAATGAACTGTACGTATGTACGTCATGTGGACCATGTATATATAAGTCTCCATTGGCAGCAATGTTTAATGTTTTTAAAGAGCATTAAGGTTTCGTATTAATTTTTAATGTTAAAGATTAATTTCAAAAATGTTAAAGTTAAATGGTATCGTTTTATGTTTTATTATTTGGCTAGATTCAAAACGATAGATTTGAATAGGGTCATCTTCGAGAAATCAGGGGCTTGCATTGCCGCTTGCACGACGACGTAGAGAACATAGACCCTTATCTCATAGCGAAGTAAATTTTTTGAACAATAACAAACATTATGACGATAAGAATAATAAAATGTCAAACTCATAGTATATATATACAGAAAAAATTGGGGCCCATTCGAAAACGGACCCAAGCCGGATGACCACCTGGCCCATGCGTTGCCTTTGGTTTTAAACGTTGAAATTATTACCAAACAAACATTCAAAAAAATAATTTTATCAATTCTGATTTTCAACTACTGCTTCTCAATCTCTTTAAAAAAATATGATATTTTAAAATTATATGGTGAATGTTTACAAACAAATCTGTGCATATTAAATTTTTATTATAATGTAATATTTATTTTAATAATTAAAATTTAAAAACACAAAAAAAGAGTCAAATGAAAACAAAATATTTCCAAAGGGAGGGGCTAATAATGATATGATGGATGGAGTAGCAAATTCAAAATACTTGAATTGCACGTACAAACATAACAATATAAAAGTTGGTCACTATTGAACAAACTTTCCTCATTCCAATCTCTATATAAAGACCTCCCAACCCCTCTTCATTTCATTCATCCCATCCATTCAACAATTCTTCTTTATTACACACATATATATAGTACTCAATCATATACATATATATACCACCGCCCTAACTCCGGTATCGACAACTGATCGATCAGGTGGTTTTGGCCGGCCGCCGGTGATCAATCCATATAAATACTAAAGGCCATTTTCAAGTAGTATTATCTATATAGCCATGGCTCTCTTGGGTGGTCATTTGGCTTTTATCTTTGGAGTTCTTGGAAACATAATCTCATTCATAGTCTTCCTCTCTCCATTGTGAGTACTACTTTTATTATGTTACTGGAGTATTACGTAAATAAATCAAAATGACATATTAAGCTTAATTTGTTTCTCCGTTTCTACCAAATTATGGTATAATGAAATAGTCGCTTCGTTTGTATACAGGCCAACGTTCTATCAAATACGAAAGAAGAAATCCGCAGAAGGGTACCAATCGATACCCTACGTGATCGCGTTATTCAGCTCAGTTTTGTGGATATACTACGCGCTCCTCAAGTCGAACGCCACCCTTCTCATAACTATAAACTCCTTCGGTTGCTTCATTGAAACTATATACGTCAGCTTCTACATCTACTATGCCACCAAGAAGGCGAGGGTGCAGACGCTGAAGATGCTCATTTTGACTGTGTTTGTGGGATTTGGCGCAGTCGTCCTCGTTTCTCAGTTCCTCTTCAAAGGTGCTGTCCGTGCCCAAGTTGTCGGTTGGGTTTGCCTCGTTTTCTCCCTCTGTGTTTTCGTTGCCCCTCTATGCATTGTGGTACGTTGCAGTCTTGTATTATATCGACTTGTAATGATTCGTTGAACATAATTCAACTCATATGAGGTAAGCTAATGTATATATGTTGTTCTGCTCTGCAGAGGCAAGTGATCAAGACAAAGAGCGTGGAGAACATGCCAATTTTGCTATCGGTCTTCTTGACATTCAGTGCTGTCATTTGGTTCTTCTATGGCTTGCTCTTAAAAGATGTAAACATAGCGGTAATTAATTTCAACACACTAAATTTGTAAAACTGATGATATTCGATTGAATTCAATTTTTTAGTGCTGATCATGCGTTGATTATTATGCACAGGTTCCAAACGTTCTGGGATTCTTCTTCAGTATCCTCCAAATGGTGCTTTACATGGTGTACAAGGAGAAGAAGAAAAGCATTGATGACGGGAAGAAGCTTCCCGAGCAAGTATTAGTACCGCAGAAGGGACAACCGCCTGTGGTACTAGTGTTAGAGTCAGACGGAAAAATAACCGCTGCAGGATCAGAGCTGATCACACAGGAACAACTGGCGGACATTGTCAAACTCGGATCGCTCATCCGCTCTGACAAGATTCGTTTTGAAACGGTCAATGAGCAGGCAGCGACGGAGGTACAGATTGCCATCCCTGCCGCTGGCTGCGTAGCGGTCAACTGAACGCTAGTGAAATTCACATATACGTACTTTCATATTTTACGTCAAATGCATGCATGCATGCAGATTTCTTTTATGTATGTTCTCATTTTTATGAAAAACTAGCCAGGATATAGCCAGCTAGTTTAATTGAATACGGAGTATATTTGTGTTTCTTTGAATTTCATGTTACTTCTTCAATATATCTTTCGAGTTTAATTAATGAAGATTTATATATTACTTTGTGGTTCAAAATGAATTTAAGCCGGCCACCTGCTATTTAATTTCTTGCTTATTTCTCTCCTTACAATAAACTATCAAGTCCCAGCAGCTGCAATGAAAACAAGCAATTGTCTGAAAATATTACGTAAAATTAACATGTGAATTAAGTGAAGATAAAATTACGTTTAGTTTCTTGATTTGGGTATATAAAATTTTTATTTTATGTAACAGAAAACGGTAGTAGAAAAGGAAAGGGATCTAACTGCAGGCCACGAGGAGTTGATGGTTAGTTAAATTTGTCTTTGGGTATAAATAATTTCACGAGGCTTTGTCCCGATTAATATGTGGAGTATATGACAATTGGTTAAACTGGTTCGTTGCCTTTCCATAAGGAGAATTTGCCGTTATTTTATGGTATAGAAGCCAAACGTATGTAACCCTTGAAGATGATGAGCACTTTATTGCCGTTAAAGGAGGGAAGGAGGGAGGGAGGGAGTATCATTCAGTTTCCTATTCCTATTCATTCTTGTTCAATTCTCTAGGGATTATATTGGATCTGACACCTCAGACACCGAAACAACGTCTGTGAAATAATAGACTTAAGCTCGATCAATTCAATCCTAAACATAAACTCAAAAGGTTGAGGTATCCAAATTGTTACTCCGTATAAAGATCATGATATTAGGTTGGAGAGCCGATGTGGGAAGGTAAAAAAAAGATTATTCGTCTTCCACAGATGTGGTCTAGGCACAAAATTCTGCAAATGCTCAACCAAGTCGAAATGGAGGATCTGGTGCGTATGCGTATTTTGTTACGCAAATTAAACCTGTTGAAATCTTGTTGTGCTTCATCAATTGGTTCAAAGTTCTCATTGTCATTGTTCGGATCCGGGATCGTATTCGCGTATTGCACATCTGTCGTCTTTGATAATCATATTATGTAAGATGCACCAAACTTACATACATAACATTTCGTAATTTTTTTGGTTTTGCACAATGTGTCATCTCCACTTGAGCACACCAAAAAGATGTCCCACATTTTTCCTTATCGATTCTTAGTGCTATAGTATAAATAACCTATATTGGGTCACAACCACAAGCATGAACTTTTGGTTGAATTCGTTCCTTGACATGATATCAGAGCGTTGATGACCAAAAGGATAGGTCATGAGTTCGAAACTCACCGCCACCTAGTTTAAAAAAATTAAGGTTTCCAGAGCAAGGCACAAAGTGGTCACACCTGCACGTGAAGAGGTGTGTTAGAGTATATAAAAATCATTCATGAGCCACAATAAAAGGAAAAACTATCCAGAATAATCTCAATATTATCTTTTTTTTTAATAATCGCACCTTTCAACATGATGTATAATAATCACAATTTTACTGAAATTTGTGAGTTTTGGATCCATGCAGTTAAGCTGCTAACAGTTAGTTAATGGAACTTATTTTGCACAACAAATAAAATGAAAGTTGAGATTGTTTTTTGTGAATATTTGTTTTTTTTGAAACTTTCCTTTAAATTTCTAAAATGACTTTCTACCTTTATCATTTTGTTTTAAGAATAGTCTTACCTCTGAAAAATAAAAAAAATAAAAAAATAAAGAAATCACCATAAATAAGAGTAAAATATAAAGAAAGACTCAAAATAAAAGCTCCATGTTTTAATTCCAAAATAGAAGTTCGTACTGTAATAATATGGCATAGTATATGGCTATTTTGCAATATTTTTTTATAATGTATATGGTCATAATTGACACTATATATGCATTTTAACTTTTATGAAAACAAAAAATTTTCAAAAATATTCTCAATTTCCAATTTGTAGAGCAAAACATGTTATTTTCATTAACCAGTCGTCAGTCGTTTAACGACGAATCAAAATTCGCAAATTTCGATAAAGTAAACAATTAGGTAAAACTGATATCATCTTGAATAATTTTTCCTTCATAAAATACAAAGTGTCTTTAATTTGTTTTAGAGGAAGCAAGAGTACAAAATAATTTTTTGTGACTCCAATCCATAATTTGATTGAGCGCGGATTCAATCTTAAGTATGAAATGAAAAGGAAAGAGCTCGATCATTGTGATTTGACAAAAATGATTCATAAGCCAAATGTACCAAATCATAATTATCTCCACAATCGACAAAGTTACACGACCCCCCCCCCCCCTCACCCCACCCAACCCAACCCCCCACCCTCGTAAGCATTGTCTTTTTTTAATCATAGGATTAATATATTGTCTTACAAAGCCACACATTAACATATAACGAATTAATTAATTAATAAGAGAGTTCCAAGTTTTCCCAAACACTATCTTCAAATTATATTTGGCGATGGCTTGGGGATTTGGATGAATAGGACGTACATAATATTGTGTGGACGTATGATGGCTTTAATCTGGCATGCACTAAGGCCATATATCTTCATGGTGTGTCATGCATGACTACAATGGCCAATTTGTGGTCGAGAACAAATTAAATCAATTAAATCAAAAGTTTAAACTTATAGTTGTGATCTAAAATCAAATTAGGTGACTGTGAGATTCGAACTCACGATTTTTTAATCAACAAATTAAAGTTTATCAAATCAAAAGTTTAAGTGTGTAGTTGTAAGCACGAGAAAGATTTTCCTACTGTCATATCATATTTATTTATATTAGGATTTAGGAAATGGAATATGACATCCATTTTACTACCTCCATCCCTAAATATTTGCCACATTTGTATTTCCGAAACAAAATATCAAACTTTTTCAATTTATTTTATTTACATATTGGTATAGATTTAAAAAATAAAATTTACATATAAAAAAACTACATGAAAAGTTTTTCGAAATAAGTGGTGTCAAGAATATTTTATTTTATCAAATAACCAATGAAAACGTAGAAATAAACAAAAGTTCCCGCGACTGCTGAAAAAGGAAACGTTGCAAATAATTTGGGACGGAGGGAGTAACTCAAATTCATCCATTTACAACTTTATACTAGCAGTACACACTATGCGTGATAATTCTAAACTTTCTCTCTCCATTTCAAAGTAAGTAATTTAAAATAATTTAGCAGTAATTTAATTCTATGTAACTATTTTATCCATAAGTTATTTAAATAGTTTGAAATATTGATGTTTTTCTATTTTATCATGTAGGTTAATATATAAAAAGAGAAATTTACCTAAATAAGACTAAAACATAATGACTTTTCCGATATAGGATCATATGTTTTTATTTCCCAATGTAAGACTTTTGGTCATTATCAAGTAGTCATTATTCAAGTAAACGTCTAACGTTACTAGACATTATTCCTCCCACTAGGTCATTATTAAGTTCTATTTAGGGAATAAAAAAGTTTAAGTCCTACAATAGGAAAATCGTTATGTTTTAGTCATATTTAATGCAGATTTCACATATAAAAATAGTACTCCCTCTGTCCCAAAAAGTTTGTTACGTTTAGAAAAAACTGCGTCCCGTAAAGTCCGTTACATTTCTATTTAAAAACCACTTTTACCCCTACTTTTTCATACCCTACCTATCACATCATACCTTTTTTCTAATAATCTACCCATCACATCCTACTTTTACCCATCACATCAAGAGTATTTTTGGAAAGTCAATACCAAAATATCCCTCCCTTAATTTCCCAAAAAGTCAAACCGTCCCATTCTTTTTGGGACGGAGGGAGTATTATTATTCATATTAAAAAATTGAAGAAAAAAATAATAATCAGTGTGAATCATAAAAATAGTGAAATAAGAAAATAAAATCACTTATAAATTAAACTAGAGCTATGAACATAATAGTTGTAATAATAATAATAATAATAATAATAATAATAATAGTACTAATAATAATAATATCGTTTTTAGAATAATTGATTGGGAAGTAGAAAAATTTGAAGAAAAATAAAAATAGTTGGAAGAAACTGGAAAAAACTAGAAGGAACTGGAAACAATTAGAAGGAATTAGAAGAACTATAAGAAACTTGAACTAACTAGAAGAAACTGAAAAGAACAGAAAGAAACTAGAAGGTTAATAGTTCAAGCACTAGAGAACCTGATCTAAATACTTCATAGTATATATAACCGGACAAAAAGTTTTCATTTCATTTCTCTTTCGCCAATACTCATCAATTTCAATCTTTTGAATCAACAAAAGATTCTACAATTGCACACACATGAAAATGATGAAATCGTCATTGAGTTGCGTATACCCTAAATTTAAATGTGTGTATGTGTTCGACGTATTTTAATTAGTTGATCGGCTCAAAAAACCAGTCAACAAATATTGCAGGTCAACATTACATATAGTCGAGCTTAATCATTGGCCTAATCATATGTTTTATTAACATATTTGCTTTATTATATTAGAGTGTGGGCTATATATGAACCTTCTATATACAATTATACATCATCTTCATAGTCGGCCAACAAATGAGAAAAATATGCTTAATTTCCTCTTTCAATAAATCATTTCTATTTTGATTTTTAGCTAAAATAAGAAATATATACCTATTATTGACTTTCCAATTTTACTTTTGATGTGATGAATAGATTCTTAATTAGTAAAAAACACATGAAGTGAGAGGTAGGGTAAGAAAAAGAGTATGAGTAAAATTTATTTTATACGGAGTAGTAAAAAGTGAAAGTGTTTTGGAAAAAGAGAAAAAAAATGAAAGAACAAGTGTGTTAAGAAATGGAGATTGTATATGTTTTGGTCTTATTTTTTGTTTTGTGTGGAGAGAGTATTATATCGATGTCCTAATTAAAATTTGTTCTAAGTTTGATTTTTAATGAGTAATATTATAATACTTTGGTTATTACTTCTCAACACATTTATAAAACTCCGTGAAGCAAAACTGGAATGATTAATTAGGATGGAAAGAGTACTAATACAATTTGATAATGATTAGTTTTATTTAATAATGAATGTTCAATCCATAAATATATGAAGTGCAAAAAATAATCTTAATCATAGTAGAATAACAATTATAGAAGTAACATAATAATAAAATTAAAGTAATTAAAAATAATATTGTTTCCAATTCTTTCAAATATCCTCTGCAAGTTGATCATGAGTAAAGAGGAGCAACTTGGAGCATGTGTACATGGAGCCGGCGGAAGAAGTTTTTAGAAATCCGCTAGAAGTAGGGGTAGATCTATCATCGTTGTATGACCAAAGAGCTTGAGAATATATATTTGCTGAGTTTTTTTCCAGGGAGAGTGTGCATATATATATTTATACCTTTAGAAAATTAGTTTTTAAAATATACTACCTCCCTCCCAGTACGTGTATTCGTGCGGTTTGTCTTTGTCAGGTCAAAATAGACAAATTTTCAACTCAATTAAATGAAAATTGAAATTTGTATTGGTACGAAAATAACTTAGTTAGAGAGTACTCATGATTAAAGTTCATAACCAGTTTGATTGAAAAAAGGTCAAAGTAGAGAATATACTAGTACAGAGAGTCAAATAATAAGTAGAACAATTGACATCTAATAATATTGAGTACTGCAAATTTGGACATCATCTAGGCCGCCCATTCTTCTTCATTACACCGCGGATCTTAATCCTATACCGCCTCATTTCGCACCTTTTATAGAGCCTAAATAATCCAAGCATAAATCTGCAGCTCTGAAATAGAAAGGCCACAAAAACCATCTAAAACAAAGACTCAAACAATGTCGTTATATCCCTCCCGCTACCATTTCCTTCAAGAGAGCAAACTGCATTCACATAGGGGCAGCTAAGGAAAAGATGATCAATGGACTCACCTGGAAAACCACACGGGGATCTAATAGTGTCTCCCCCAATTGGAAAACCCAAAAAACATAACTGCTTGACTTATTTAACCCTGGTAGCCATTCTACACCAAACAACAACCCTGAGCATTTCTCGACCAATACCACATGTCAACCCTGGCCTTGTTAATCAGAACTCAAAGAACCCTCTGTACATCTCGAGCCAAAAATAACCCCAAGAGTAGATGTTTATTCCATGAATAGCCCCCTTGTTAATTCCATTAAGTCATCCACCCTAAAAATGCCATCTAACTGTGACAGGGAGTCTCCAATCTAAGATTTGAAGCATCAACAAACCATGGAGCACCCCAAGCAAGAGTGGCAACACCGCTGCTCCTAGCCCCTGAGATCAAAAGCTCTTATGTCGCTAGAATACTACATTAACAAAAGCTAGACGAGTTCCTAGTCGTGGCCTCAAAAAAAGGAAGTTGTTGCGTAGTACCTTGCTTTAAACACTCGAGAGACAAGTGCATATGGTTGAGTGAGTAGTCATCATCCGTGTTTACCCAATAGAGCCACATTAAACGCTGAAATGTTTCGAAAAGATGAAAACCCTTCCCGCCAAGTTTTTTTATAGAGTAGTCATACATACGCCTCCAAGGCATCCAATTAATACCATTATTATGCCCCCTTTACTCGCTCGTAAATTAGGGCACAACTAGGGCCACCATCTTAAGAATCACTTCCTTACCATTTTTTGGCAGAAGCTTTATATTCCACAAATCCAAATGATGTTTGATTTTGTAGCAAAGATACAGGAAAACCCTGGTTTAATTTTTTCTTCAAAGGAAAAATAGAAGGCCAAGGTATTTACAAAAATAATTTGTCTGTACCACACGTACTGTAAAAAAGAACAAGATAGTTCTTGATCCCATGTGGTGTGTTATTACTGAAGCAGATGTTGAACTTATGAAAGTAAATCACCTACCCTCATAACCTTTCGTACTTCGATAAGCTCCAAAGAACTTCAAGAGCTTCCTCTTAATTAGCCATGAAAAAAAAGTAGACTATCTTAAATTGGAGCAACAACGAGAGCCCCTCTGCGCACAAAATAATTAATTAAAGAGTGAGGGGCCCCCCTGCCTGAGTCCCTGAGATGGAGTGATAAGTTCATAAAGAGAGCCATTCACGAGCTGTAACGCCCCGAAGTATACCTTAAAAGTATAACAAATTTCTAATAAAATATAATTTTAATTTTTTTCGTCTAAGCAAAATATTTTTTTTGAGAAACGTCTAAGTAAAATATAATTAGTAACGACAGTGTGAAAAATAAGTTAATTGTAAAGTTGACTTTTAATAGTTAAATTTATACTATAATTGAAGGTCTTGACAAAACGAGTTCAATGATGTATTCCACGTGCGAATCCGAGTTACAAAAGTTTGGGGTTGTTCATCCGAAGACCGAAAAGATTACAATGAAAATGAATAATATACAATATGACATAGAGAATATTATTTAACGAGTTTCTGGATGGTCTTGTGAAAAGTTGACCAACAACATATTATTTTTCAAGTTTAACTTATGCATAAAAAGTTATAAGCAAAATAGATATTACAGTTCAAGAAAATATATAAAAGAATCTTTTTATAAAAATATTAAATACTAAACTAACAAATTCCTAACTAAATATGTATTCCCCATTAGTCAAACATGCAATTAAATATTAAATAATATTCCAAATTTTATCCAATCCTTCCCCCAAGAAACAAATATGATATACACCGTATACCACTAGCCCGCACCGGTAAAAGCAAAGACAAACCATGAACTTCTTTTTCATCTCGTACGCAACCAGAGGAGTTCGCCAGACTTCATCGGAGCTCGCCTGAAAGCTTCTCCGGATAGATAATTCGATTGGTTTGTGTTTCTTCGCTGATTAGTTTCAAGTGAGTGATTTATCTCTCGTAAAGATTGATTCATAGATTAGGATTTGTTAATATTTTTTCATTTAATTGACGTTGAATTCGCGAGTGTGAGTATTGGATTGTTTGATTGGCTATGTTGAATTTGGAATTTAGTTTTGATTTGGGAATTTGGATTATTGCTCTGAACTCTGCAAGTAGTCTAGCCGTTTATAACGCCTTGAAACCCGGTCTAGTAAAATAGGTTAATTTAATTAATTAATGACTAACTCGGACCGGGGTTGGGAAAAATAAAGTCTTTAGAAAAATTATTTGATCACGCAATAATATTCGTCTTGACTGTCTGATCCAAGAAACACAAATGGATCTCAATTTGGACAAGTTTGGGGGGAAAAGCGTGTACCGTTCAAGTTACCCGGCTAAACCTACGTGAATCCGCATTATTATGGACTTCTCGTTATTAAGATCTTTGGGTATGAAACTCGTTAAAGAAATCAACTCTGAACCCGTTGAAACCATAGATTGTTACACGTAATTCTCTCCCTCTCTCCATACCATTTATTCCCTTTAATTCTCGATTTACTCCCCTTTTTAATATAAACACCCTCTCTCTTCATTCCTCCACCACATTTGTAACCCCAATACTCCACACACTCAACTCTCCCTCTCCCCTTCTCTTTCTTTGTGTTAGACCAAGCAGTAGCCAAGGGAGGCAATTCTAGCATGGTGGTGAGTACGAAGGAAGAAGGGAAGAAGGTTTGCGTGTGAAGCTGTTCGTCCGTCCGTTTGTTCGTTCATCCCATTTTCGTCCGTCAACCCCTTCGTTCTATAGGCGAGTACGTTGCCCTCTAGCTTTAGAATCCATAGTATATTTCATATCATTATAATCATAGAATTACCCGGCTAAACCTACGTGAATCCGCATTATTATGGTCTTCTCGTTATTAAGATCTTTGGGTATGAAACTCGTTAAAGAAATCACCTCAGAACCCGTTGAAACCATAGATTGTTACATGTAGAATCTTAAAACATTTATTTCAACTTTCAACGTATTGGTTGTAATTAGGCATATAAACAATTTTGGGCTTGAACCCACCTTTGTCGTACTTTAATCGTTTGGACTTAACGTTTGATCTTCTAATGCTTCCACAACATAACGTTTGTTTTACTCCGAACATTTAAGGAAATTAATCTCCCAACGGTTTTCATAAATGTACCAAGGGTTTTCTATTTTACCAAAATGTAGTTCAAGAAGTTTCATTTAGGTTGTCCCAAATACCATTTGTGTGACACCTCCAGTCTGTTGGGCCGTGGCAAACCGGGTTCGCGGGACAGAGGGTGTTACACCGTATCTGTTCTTTCTTCTTCCGCATGTCTCTTCCCGTTCCCTTCTATTCTCTCCTTCTCTTTGCTCTGTTCTTTTCAGATCTTCTTGCTGGTGTCCCTGAAAATTGCTGCTACGCCGGTTCGTCATCGCCAGATGAAGTGACTCATGTTGATTAAGGATAAATAGTGGTATAGTTGGATTATGCATGATATTTGCTGATTCTTCTGATATTGTTTGATTATATATTAATGGGTACTAGTTTATGAGTTAGTTTTAGCGTTTGATACTTTCACTCTCCTATTTTTACAAGTAGGGATCAAAGATTGGATGAGGAGCAGTCTAGAGGACACTGATAGAGCGTGAAGCTGATGGATGACTGAAGAGCTTTACTATTATTTAAATATTGTATTTACTTATTATTCGAATTATCGAGAATGTTGTGAATGTTGTTTTCAAGGCTTCCGCAACGTTTGAATTATTTACTCTGATTAAATGATGAATTGTTTTTAAATAAATATAAATGTTTGTTTTATTTCTATGTTTTTAAAAATATTATACATGTGAATACCAAATTCTTAACAACCCGATTTGCTAACTCGTTGGTTCGGGTTACGCGCATTGGGGTGTTATACAAGCACTCTTTAACAAAGTATCGAAACACGTACAAAGAATAACCAAATCAATGCACTCGCAAACCAGACCCAACCAATCCATCATCATCTAGAAGAAACCCCATCCAATGTGGTCGTAGGCTTTGGCCATATCTAACTCTAACCCCACTGCGGTCCACATCTGTCCATGTGCTTTTTCCGAAGATAATGGCTCATTTCCGCATCTAGTAGAATATTATCTAAAATAAGACCAGGAAGAAAAGCTGATTGAGTACCTGAAATCTCATCTTGGAAGACAGTGTTAAATATGTTAAGATTATATTCCATATTTAATATGATTATTATATATATGGTAGATTCCATAATTGTGTATGATTTCATTTAATGTAATTTCCTTATACTACACCCTCCTACATGTATATAAGGGGAGGTAAATATTTTGTAAATGATCATTGGAAATATACAATTCTTCATGGTATCAGAGCCATTCCTACGGTAATCCCGAACCACTTCCTCTCTCCCTTTCACGGCGCAGCCCTTCTCCCTCTTGCTGTCGCCGAGTCATCTCCCCTCGCCGGCGAAGGAGTCGCCGGTCCCTTTCCTTCACTAGCCACCTTCTCCCTCTCTCTTTGTCAACATGTCATCAGAAAAACCTGTCTCTTCTTCCACCACCACTGCAAATACCCCTCATCTTGCTTTTACGACCGTCTCTAATGTCAAACTACAAGTACCCATCACTCTCAGTTTCTCGGAACCAAACTACAAGAAGTGGAGTCGTCTTTTTCTTCTCTTGGTCAGACGGTTCAATCTTGAAGGCTTCGTCACCGGTGAGAAAACCTCCATCGGGAAAGATGATATTGAATGGCTTCAACTCGATGCCCTCATTCAAGGATGGATTCTTTCAACCATCAACAATGAGGTTTCCGATCTCATCATCTCCTCCACCACATCTGCAGCAGATTTATGGAAAGCTATACACAACCTATTTCATGACAACAAAGCGGCCAGAGCTATGCAATTGGAGCACCAATTTTACAACACCGTCAAAGGCACGTCCACCATCACAACTTACTGTCAAAACCTTCGGAATATTGCAGATTGGCTGGACGATGTGGATGCCCCAGTCACCGAAAACCAGCTTGTTCTCCAAACCCTACGTGGTCTCTCGGATGACCTTGGCAAGCAAGCCTCCTTCCTCCAATTCCAAAAACCGCCGCCGACGTTCATGGAAACGAGATCGGCCCTTCTTCTCTTAGAACAACAAAATCGGTCTCTCATCACTGCCGGCGAAGGAGGTTCCGCCCTCGCAGCCACCATCTCTGGGCCGCAGGGTTTCGGCGGTGGAGCGAGCCGGGTGCAGGGTCTCGGCGGCGGCGGAGGTCAGCAGCTCGGCTACAGCAGCGGCGGCGGGCAGTCCCAGGGCAGCGGCGACGGCCGTGGACAGACGGCTGGTGGTCGCGGAGGTCGCCTGGCGCGCGGTCGCGGTCGAGGTCGAAACAACGGCAGGAGCGTGCGGCAATCCTTCGGGCAATTGGATAACTGGCAGATCCCCAACTCTTATCCCAACCCAAGCCAAGGAATATTGGGCCCACGGCCCAATTCCTTTTCTCACCCAGCCCATGCTTATTTAACTCAGCCCACTTACCCCAATTACCCCACCTACACCAATTACCCAACCCAACACCCTCCCTATTCTACCCAAAATCCCTCCTACTCGAATTACCCCAACCCCAGCTCCTACCCGCCAGCC
>OOIL02006765.1:929942-946021 GCA_900332095.2 Cuscuta campestris | reverse complement strand
TTCGACATAAGTTTGGCCCCACAGGTGATCTGTCCAGGTACAAAGCTCGTTGGGTTGTTCGAGGCTTCAACCAACGTTTCGGCGTCGACTATAGCGAAACGTTCAGCCCGGTCATCAAACCGGCCACCATCCGTATTGTCCTCAGTCTCGCCCTCTCTAAGGGCTGGCCCATACACCAGCTGGATGTCAAGAATGCTTTCCTCCATGGCCACCTACAGGAAACTGTTTATGCCCAGCAGCCTTCTGGTTTCGAGGATCCCTCACGACCATACCACGTTTGCAAACTCAAGAAGGCACTATATGGTTTGAAACAGGCACCCCGCTCTTGGTATTTACGATTCACAGGTTTTCTCCGGCACATTGGTTTCCAAAGCTGCAAAACAGACACTTCTCTCTTTGTCTACATGCATGGGTCTCACATGGCATACTTACTCTTATATGTGGATGATATTGTTCTTACAGCATCGACTACTACACTTTTATCCCAGATCACGGAACGTCTGAAGGGGGAGTTTGCCATGACTGATATGGGGGAACTTAATTTCTTTCTTGGCATTAATGTTCAACGTACCAAAGACGGCAATCTTTTCTTGCACCAGACGCAGTTTGCTCAGGAAATCCTCGATAGGGCAGGTATGCTACACTGTAAGCCCATTTCTACACCGGTTGACTCCAAAGGGAAGTTATCAGCCAGCTCTGGAGAACCCACCGCCGATGACTCTCTCTATCGTTCTCTTGTTGGTGCACTTCAGTATCTTACATTCACTCGACCAGATCTCACTTATGTCGTTCAGCAGTTATGTCTCTATCTTCACTCTCCACGCACGACACACCTTACGGCTCTAAAACGGGTCCTTCGCTATCTTCAAGGCACAGTCACTCATGGGATCACTCTTTCTCGATCTCCATCGGATTTTCTACAGGCTTACTCTGATGCAGGGCGGGGTGCCCGGATACGCGACGCTCTACTTCTGGTTATTGTGTGTTCTTAGGGGAAAACTTGATCTCATGGTCTTCTAAGCGGCAAGCCACTACTTCCCGATCTAGTGCTGAGGCAGAGTATAGGGCTGTTGCTAATGCGGTTGCTGAAACCAGCTGGATACGAAATCTTCTGCTTGAACTCCATCAGCCACTACACCGTGCCACTATTGTGTTCTGCGACAATGTCAGTGCCGTCTACTTGTCCTCGAACCCGGTACAACATCAACGAACTAAGCATGTTGAAGTAGATATTCACTTTGTTAGAGACAAAGTTGCATTAGGGCAAGTTCGAGTTCTCCATGTACCATCATCGTCCCAGTTTGCAGACATCTTCACCAAAGGACTCCCCTCACTGCTCTTCACTGATTTTCGACACAACCTTGGTGTTCGGAAATCACCGACGTAGTTGGTAGCATGTTAAATATGTTAAGATTATATTCCATATTTAATATGATTATTATATATATGGTAGATTCCATAATTGTGTATGATTCCATTTAATGTAATTTCCTTATACTACACCCTCCTACATGTATATAAGGGGAGGTAAATATTTTGTAAATGATCATTGGAAATATACAATTCTTAAGACAGTCTTCATACAATTCGCTAACATCTTTGCAATGAACTTATACATAATGCTACACAAGGAAATAGGTCAAAAAACAATGACTGACTTTGGAGCATTCTTACAAAAATTAAAAATGAATTAAAAATTAGATACTCCCTCCGTCCGGAAATATTCTTCCCATTTTCCTTTTTGGTCCGTCTGGAAATATTTTTCTCATTTTCTTTTTTAGTATACTTTTTAAGGCTAAATATCAATAATACCCTTCTATTTTATCACAAATCTACTTTTTTAATACTTTTTTAATAATAAAATGAGATTTAAAAATTTATAGTATGTGCATTTTTGAAAATTTTGCATTTTTTTACTATTCCTTAATAAGCGTGTCAAGTCAACACGGGAAGAACATTTCCGGACGGAGGGAGTATTTGGCTTCAATGTCCCTTGAGGTTTAAAAATTAGGAACAAATTTCACCTCTTCATTGAAAAAATAAATGAAAAATAGTCGGAGGAAGTAACTACCCTGTGCATGTTTTGAAGAACACAGGGCGTTGTTTTAAAATATAAATATATAAGTTTTGAAAACATTTGAGTATTGGTGCCTATTATTTAAACCATGAGTTGCACTTCAACTATTTGGCCCATTTAAAAATATAATATCCAAATATAGAAGCATCTCCTGAATCTTCATATTATAGCATCTCATCTACTAGATATTTGGCTTCAATGTCCCTTGAGGTTTAAAAATTAGGAACAAGTTTCTCCTCTTCATTGAAAAAATAAACCAAAAATAGTCGGAGGAAGTAACTACCCTGTGCATGGTTTGAAGAACATAGGATGTTGTTTTAAAATATAAATATATATGTTTTGAAAACATGTGAGTATTGGTGCCTATTATTTATACCATGAGTTGCACTAGAACTATTTGGTCCATTTAAAAATATAATATCTACACATAGAAGCGTCTTTTGAATCTTCATACTATATCATCTCATATACGGGCAGCTTCTCAAGAAGAGGACGCGTAGAAGAAATCTTTGATTCTGGAAACATCCTCCACGTCTACTGCTTTCGACAATCTAGAAGCATACGACAACGAGGTTGAACAAAAGTATGACTTTCATGATGCATTGAAAAATAAATGAATGTAATATAAAGTATGTCTACAGTCATACATTTTTCAATATATCATGAAAGTCATTGATGGATACCCTGGACAGGGGGTATCCAGTCTTTGTAATATTAGTTGGGGCGATCCAGTCTGTTGGATCAGCCCGTTAATTGTATGTTGATTATGTATTTAAGGGCGGCCCAGTCTGTTCGACCGGCCCGTTATTCTGAAACCCTAACCCTATCTCTTCTTATTTATACCCCTCTTCTTGGAAGAGGGAAGGGGATGAGAGAAAGGGGGGCTACACTGTACTATTCATCATCTTCTTCATCTCTACACATTTCCTCCTTTCTTCTACCCATGGATTTCATAATCCAAAATTGGTGCTCTCGTTGAGAGTATCGAACACATCAAGCGTGCTCTCTCCAATTTTTCTTTGATTTCTTGAAAACTCCGAACTTACGTTCGGAGGATTGTGCGAACTTGAATCGGCAGTCCACACTGAAGCAAAACACACTTCTTTCCATTCGTGTTTTACTTCGATCAAGAGGAAGAATTTTTTTCAAAATTCCTTCCACATATGTCAGCAACAACGGAGGATTTCAAACTCCACTTTAGACCCGGACGGAGCTGTGCGAAACGCAACCCATTTTCGGCTCGACCCTGTGAAGTGTCCACCGTCGACGACGCCCAGCGGCGTTCCGGTGGCTTCGACTGCTCTGGAATTTGGCGTCAATCAATAGCGAACTTGGATGGGCCACCCTTCTCCGGCCAGATCTCGCAGCACTGCCGTTGGCCGCCTGACTCCCGCCGGCAGGTGAGGTCGGAGGAAGTAAGGAGGGTAGATCTGCTGCAGATCCGTCATCCCAGGGGCCAATTGACGACCACCGACCGGCATTCGCTTTTTGCTCTAGCCGGCAACGATTCACCAGCAACGATCCACCGGCGACGACCGTACCGACGCAACAACCAAGAGCTGCGCGGAATCGTGCCACTGCGCAGCCAAAGAAGAAGGCTCTGGAGCAGGGACGAACTCCAGCCACGGCGTGGTAGCTCCAGATCCGTCGCTGCTGACGGCACTCTCTCAGGTGGCCAACGTCTCATTTGGGCGTCGTGACAGCTCTGATCACCGTTCAAAAATCTTCAATTGGAGTCCAGCTTTTAGGCGGGTGGAGTATACCTGGTCGTATATCTGTTTACAACACCCCAACAGATCTGTGTTGCTGCTCCTTCTTTCCGGCGAGCCATCCTCTATCATGGCGACCAACACCGGCAAAACCCCATAGCAAACGTCCACCGCTCCATGTCATAACAGGCATGGATGTCTTCGTTCCAGCCTGTAAAGGAGAAAAGGCTGGGCAGCACCAGGGGACGGATGTCCCTCTTTCCAGCATGTAAAGGAGGAAAAGCTGGGCAAGTGGGCTTACTATTCACATGTGGGTCCTTGAATACCACAAAGATAAGTATTCTTAGACCATCATTTCAACTATTCCATATTTATGATTATTTTTTACCATATAATCAATGTGGTAATTCCTATCATTTACTCCATTATTATTAATATTACCTTGTCCACCACATGTGATCAGGCCTCACTTGGATGATGGTATTACACTTTGTGTTCAACATTTTAAGCCCTGATGTGGGACGGGTGCGAAGCTTGATCTCACACCCCACACAGGCCAGCGACCTGCCTCAGGGCATGGCTCATATCCAACTCATTTAGTCATTCCTTAGCGAGGTTGGGTAAAACCTCTCTACGAGGTGTTGAAGATCGTCTGCGACGATATTATCGCGAGGTCGAGGTAAGCCGTCTATCTCGACGCACTTCTATAAATCCGTCTTCCACGACGCGATCTCATTTCCTCTTCCACGAGGCCGAGGTAAGACGTCCGCCGCGACGCACTCCCATCCGTCTCCCACGACGCGATTTTGTTTCCTCTTCTACGAGGCTGAGGTAAGCCCTCCCCGCGAGGCACTCCAAATCGTCCGTGACGATACTATTCGCGAGGCCGAGGTAAGCCATCCATCTCGACGCACTCCTATATATCCGTCTTCCACGACGTGAACTATTTGCTCTCGGATCTAAGGCGAGGGGTGCATCCTTTGTGCCGATCTCACTTACCCGAGTAGCTCTCATTCGAAGACCCCGGTCTCACTAAGGATGACATCAAGGTTTGTTCTAGACCAGACTACTACACAATCGGCGCACTCCGCTGATCAGGCCTATCTTTTGTCCAAAACTTTGGACTCAACCCATACGTTGACTTACTTTTCTCGGCCGCGTGGTGATCGGTCCATCCGAGCCCGCGAGCGCCTTGTGTCCTTTTTTGAACTTATTTTGCAGGTTAGAAGAATGAGAAGGCCAGGCTCGGCCTCCGCCACCGCGTGAGGCACTCGAGCTCAGCCCTCGACCGCCTCGTGGGGCACTCAAGCTCGGTCCAGCCATTCAAGCTCGGCCTCAACCACTTAAGCTCCCCCTAGGCACTCAGGCTCGGTCCAGCCATTCAAGCTCGGCCTCAACCACTTGAGCTCCCCCTAGGCACTCAAGCTCGGCCCCAGCCATTCAAGCTCTCAACCACTCGAGCTCGGCCTCGACCACCTTGTGGGGTACTCGAGCTCGGCCTCGACCACCTCGTGGGGTACTCAAGCTTGGCCTTCAGCCACTCAAGCTTGGCCTCGGCCATCTCGTGAAGGGGCCAAAGACTCCCAATGGAGCCGAACATAGACACTACTCCCCTTCACCTCGGAATTCTTCTTCGGCTTAGGGAGTGGAGGACTCCGAATGCTCGGCTCGTGGTTGTTACGTCTCACATCAGGAGGTTGGCGATCGACATCCCGACCTTATATCAGACCGCAGTAGTCTGTGTCGGCATGCATTCGTCGGCAATCCATTATGTCGAACAACCCTCGACTCCAGACAATGAGTCCGGGGGACTTGAAGATCGCCTCTTATGAGATTCACACAGAAGACCTCACAGCCTTACAATGTTGTTCTTGGTTCACCTTGTGGACGAGATGTACTCTTTTTTCTTGACCGAGGATTTTTTCCCATTCTCATGGGTTTTTCCCTCGGCAAGTTTTTAATGAGGCATCCCCCATGAAGTGAGTTACACATTGACGGGGGTGGGAGGATCTTTGAAGACGACGATGTACTTTGTTCAAGAGCAGATCATTTAGAGGCAATGAGCAGATTAAGGCAGACTTTTCTACCTTGCCGCTTCGGACAACGAGTCGGTAGTGCTCGTCGTACTCATTGGTGCAGACCCATTCACTTTGCCACTCCGGGCAGCGAGTTGGCAGGGCACCCGATACTGATTGGTGCAATTTCTTTACAGCGAGTTAACATTACATCTCAGGTGGCGTTGTTTACCTTACTTCACCGTGCTCGGGACAGCGAGTTGGCGGTGCTCTAGACAGCAAGGAAGATGGTATCCTTTCGTGGTGGATTATTGTTCTACTTCCACTTCACCTCGAGTTCCTCTCGGCTCGGGAAGTGGGGGACTCATGATGGATACCCTAGACAGGGGGTATCCGGTCTTTGTATAATATTAGTCGGGGAGGTCCAGTTTGTGCGATCGGCCCGTTAGTCGTTTATCAATTACTTATTTAGGGCGGCCCAGCCTGTTGGGCCGGCCCATTGGTCTTTATATGTAAACCCTAGCCCTAACTCTCCCATTATATATACCCCTCTTCTTGGAAGAGGGAGGGGGGAGAGTTCATTCAACACGCTCCGGACTTATGTTCTGAGTGGTATTCTAACTAGCACAATATTACTCCGTTTACTTGACCCCATATTTTGGGCATTCGCGACTTAGTTCGATACTCTTCCGCCTAGTTACCTAGGCCCCCGGGTTCCATAACCCAACAGTCATAATAGACATATAGTTCGTAATAAAGAACGGATGGAGTAATATTGGGGAGAGGTAAATTGAAAGTTTATCAATATTACATCTTACATTAAAAATCTTGTCTGAGGAAAATGAAAATATAAATATGGGACGATGAGGTAATACTATCTCCGTTTCGAGTGTATTCGTCAGTTTAATTTTTTTAAATTAAACTAGATGAATTTTGAACTTCAATCTAAAAATTACAATTTATATCAGCATAAAATTTATTTTATTAGATTTAAATTGTTGAAAACATTTGAAATTTTATACTAATATATTAATATACAATACAAATTAATAGATAGTAATTACTCCCTCCGTTCGGAAATGTTCTTCTCATTTGACTTTTCACGGTCCCTAATATTGCACTTTGACCATTAATATATATATATATATATATATATATATATATATATATATATATCCCTTTGATGGCAACAACATCCTCTTGCAACAAGCTAGATCAGAATTGAACAAGTTTGTGGCAAGGGAATACTCCTACTGGAAACAGAAGGCTAACCTAAAGTGGGTCAAAGAAAGAGACCTCAACACTAAATTTTTCCATGCTTTTGTGAAACATAGAAGAATGCATCAGTCCATTACAAGCATCAAAGGGAGGGACAATTCCTGGCTAACCTCCTGGAAGGACATCTCTGATGAAGCGAGCCCTCCACTTCTTTCATAACTTGTTCACTGCTGAACCTACTCATCCCCACGGTGACTTCATCTCTAACATCCCTTCAATCCTAATCCCTGAGGACAACAACCTCCTCACCTCCCTCCCTTCAATGGAAGAGGTGAAAGAAGCTGTGTGGGGCCTCAATCCAGACAGTTCCCCTGGACCAGATGGTTTTACAGGTCATTTTTTAGAAGCTGTTGGGACATCATTAAAGAAGATGTTTGGAAAGCTTGTCATGAATTCTTCCTAGGCATTACTCCCCCCAAACCCGTCTTTACCTCCAATCTTATTCTCATCCCTAAAAAAGACAATGCCTCAAGCTTCTCAGACTACAGACCCATCTGCCTCTCCAACTTTGTCAGCAAAACCTTCTCCAAGATCCTGGTCAACAGACTCTCCACTATCCTTCCCAAAATCATCAGCCCTGAACAAGGGGGTTTTGTTAAGGGCAGGATTATCCATGATCAGATTCTGATTACTCAAGAAATGTTTCATGGACTGTCAACAAATGTAAAGGAGGCAATCTAGCAATTAAACTTGACATGTCTAAGGCTTTTGATAGAGTCTCTTGGAAATACCTAAAGGACATTTTGGAGGCTTTTGGTTTCAGTCACAAGTTCATTATGCTCATCAACAATATTATCTCCAACACCGGAATTGCAATCAACATTAATGGTAAAGCCACTAAACCCTTCTCCCCCACCAGAGGACTCAAACAGGGAGACCCATTATCCCCTCTGCTTTTCATCATAGCCTCTGAAGGCTTCACCAGAACACTAAACACCCTCATGAACAGTAACTACATCCAGCAATTCAAAATGGGCAAGCACTTTCTTCCTATCTCCCACCTAGCATTTGCTGATGATCTCATCATTTTCCTTAATGGAGCCTCCTCTAACCTCCTTAAGTTTAGGAAATTTCTAGACTCCTATGAGGAAACATCTGGGCAAAGGATCAATCTGGACAAAAGCAGCTTCTACCCCCCTCCCAAAACTCCCCCCCTCAAAATAACCAGGTTCTCAAACATTCTTGGCATGCATAAGGGCCAACTACCTTTCAAGTACCTAGGGGTTCAAATCTTCAGAGGGATCAACAGGAGCCCTTACTGTAAGGACCTCATTGAACACTTTGACAAAAAACTTAAGGGGTGGTACAGAAGACAACTCTCTCATAGTGGAAGGCTAATCCTCATCAAACATGTTTTTAACTCCACCCCCCTACACACTATAGCCATCAACAAAACCCCTAAATCTGCCCTAAACCTTCTTAACAAAAAAAATGTGTACTTTCTTGTGGGGAGACAGCAAAACCGGTGACAACTATCACTGGGCTTCCTGGGACAAAATCTGTGTTTCAGAAGATAAAGGAGGTCTGGGGGTCAGGTCTTTGAGCAATATGCTGGAGGCCTATAGCCTCAAACTTTGGTGGACATTCCATGCCAATGACACTTTGTGGAGTAAATTCATGAGAGCTAGATATCCTAGAGAGAACAATTTCCAACCCAAATCATTGATTCCACAATATGGAAAAGAATCTGTTGCATACATCATATTGCTACTAACCACTTTTTTGCAGATACAGAGGAATACTTGCAGTGGACTACTCAACCCATCCAAGATCTAAGCTTCAAGGAAGCTTTTAACATTATTCAGCAAGAAGAGGAAGGGGAAATAATCCTACCATTACAGATCATTTGGAGTTCAAAGCAAATCCCTAAAGTGGCCTTCTTTCAATGGAGGCTATACCTCAACCTTCTCCCATTCCCTTCCACCCTCACCAAATTTGGTAGAAACTCCCTCCCCTCAATGTGTCAACTTTGCTACAACAATGAGGACTCAGCATACCACGCACTAATCCAGTGCACTTACTCAAGAGAAATTTGGAAATACTTTGAATGGATTTTTAAAATACCATGGCAAACCACCCACGGAACTAATGCATACCTTCAACTCTGGTGGACGAACTTTAAAACAAATAATCTCTTCGACTGGCTAAAAGGCATTCTTCCCGGCATCATTCTATTCAACATTTGGAAAGAAAGAAATAGAAGAATTCACAACAACTCAATCTGGAGCAACACGAAGATAATAGAGGAATGTGTTGGTCAACTTCAAACCTGGATTCTAAGCAGAGCTCCAAAAAAATTGCAGAAGTACGCATCCTGGAGGCTCCCGCAAGAAATTCTGTTCATTCAACCATCCTCTCGTTATCCCAAAATCCACAGATGGATAGCACCACCGGAAGGCTACCTTCATCTCTCAACAGACATCTCCTTCCTCAACAATAGCATGATCAGCGGCTCAATTCTTCGCTGCAGACAAGGAACTTTTATTGCAGCAAGCACATGGAAAATATGCGCACCAACAATCTGGAAGGAGAGACATTGGGCTTATTACTTGGCATCATCTGGGCCAAACACTTCTCAGATAAAATTTGGGCCCACACCGACTCGGAGACCACCGTGAAGGGGATTCTTAAAAACAAAAACCCGGGTATAAACCACGAACTTTGGAACTGTCTTTCTAACGCGTCCCAACTACATGGCACCTCAATTCGACACATTTTTAGAGAGGGCAATTTGGGAGCACATACTTTAGCAAGATGGAGCAAAAACAACAATTTTATTTCATCTTGTATTTCCTTCACAACTCTACCCCCTTTCGTTAAGGGAGCCATTATGGCCGATGTAACCCTTCCGTTTATTCGTTAAATAAAATTCCTTCTCATTAATATATATATATATATATGTGTGTGTGTGTGTGTACATATATATATTTCATAAAAATTTGATATTTAAAAATTACGTTTTATTATGAATATATTGATATTAAATTTACATCATGATACAATGTGTTTTTTCCACAAATTATAGTTAAAATTTATAAACTTTGATTAAAAAAAGTCAAATATGAAGAACATTTCCAGATGGAGGGAGTAATTGTTAAATTTGAAAAATTGCGCTGGGACTATGGGAATATTCCAGATTTCTTTCCAGCCGGCCAACGGACCTAGCCAAACGGTACTGCTAGCTCCAAATCCAAGCCGGCTGTGTCGTCGGGTGCTTCACCATGCTCCAGCTCCTCTCAGTTCTCACACTCTTCATCTCCGTCGTCGCAGCCGGAGAACCGTCAACGTCTGCGGCGGAGCAGCACTTGGACCTCTTACCCTTGTCCCACTTCCGGCAGTACCTCCGAATCAACACCGCCCACCCCAACCCAGACTACGCCTCCGCCGTCAATTTCCTCACCGGCTTGGCCGACTCCATCCCCGGTCTCCGATCACAGGTTCTGTATTTCACTTCCCCGCCAAACAAGCCCCTACTTCTCCTCACTTGGCTCGGCTCCAACCCTACCCTTCCCTCCGTCCTCCTCAATTCCCATCTCGATTCCGTCCCCGCCGAGCCCGACAAGTGGTCCCACCCGCCGTTCTCCGCCCACCGCTCCGCCGACGGCAAAATCTTCGCCCGCGGAGCGCAAGACGACAAGTGCATCGGGATCCAGTACTTGGAAGCGATTAGGGCGATCAAAATCAACTCCCCCGAATTCACCCCTCTCCGAAACATCCACATCTCCTTCGTCCCAGATGAGGAAATCGGGGGATTCGAGGGCATGGCCAAGTTCACAGGTTCCCAAGAGTTCAAGGAATTGAATGTGGGATTCGTGCTGGATGAAGGCCAGGCCTCTCCCACTGATGAGTTTAGGGTTTTCTACGCGGACCGGGTACCCTGGCATATGGTCATCAAGGCTGCTGGGATTCCCGGACATGGGTCCAAAATGTATGAAAACAGTGCCATGGAGAATCTGATGAAGTCAGTGGAGGTCATCTCTAAGTTCCGGGAAGCACAGTTTGACAAGGTGAAGGCCGGCTTGGCTGCCAATTCGGAGGTCATTTCGGCTAACCCTGTTTACTTGAAGGCTGGGACTCCATCCCCAACTGTGAGTGACTTTGGAATTCACAGTCAATTAGTTCATTGTTTGTGTACAAATTCTAATGTGAGATTAACTATGGCGTGCAGGGATTCGTGATGAATATGCAACCTTCAGAAGCAGAGGCCGGGTTCGATATCCGGATGCCCCCTACAGCTGATCCAGAATCAATGAGGAAGAGAATTGCTGAGGAATGGGCTCCTTCTTGGAGAAACATGACATTTGAGGTCAACTCATTTTAAGCATTATGATTATCATCAACAAATGTTCTTTTCATGAAAATGTTCTCTTATTTCATGCAGTTCTTCTTCTAACCTGATTCGAATTGCGAATCTTGAAGTTAGAGTTCTTCCCTGTCCAAAGAAGAGTTCTGGAAAACTACTTTTACATTAAAGATAATAATGTGCTCTGTCTTAGTTGGCGTGAAAATTCACAGGCCCGTCGTAATGTTGCAGATTGTTGAGAAAGGGACACTAAGAGACTTCATGGGGCGCCCTCTGATGACTCCGGCTTCTGATTCCAACCCATGGTGGTCTGTTTTAAAGGAAGCCATCTCAAAGACCGGAGGCAGATTGGCAAAGCCAGAAATTCTATCTTCTACTACGGATGCTCGTTTCATGAGGGAAAAAGGGATTCCAACCTTTGGCTTCTCCCCCATGAAGAACACGCCCATTCTACTTCACGATCATAACGAGGTTCGTTAAAGATTTCCCTACGTATCAACATTTTGTTGTATAAATTTGTGATTATTCATCATCCTCTACTTAGCTCACAATGCATGCTTTTTGGCAGTTTCTCAAGGACACTGTTTTCTTGGAGGGGATCAAGGTGTATGAATCTATAATCAAAGCATTGAGCTCTTTTGAGGAGAAATCTTCATTGAATTGAGTGGAGTTGGGCTTGTTAAACCTGATAAAGATTGTTGCAATAAGTTCTCAACATGGAATACTTGATCTTAACCAAGCAGGTATTAAGGTTATCTTTATGTGGAAATGCTAATTATCCCCTGTAAAGTTATTCATAGGGCTGACCGCAAATGTGACTTGGTTTCACTAGATCTCCCTTCTCTCCCATAAGTGCTATTTACGAATTGTTTGGTAAATGAATGACTTGTACACTCAAAGGTCAAACTAACACTACTTTCTCTTAGACATTTTCATTGATCAGTTGATAAAATAAAATGACTTTGTCCTAACTTGTTTTGTAGAACTTTTCATGTAGTTTTTTTAATATATAATTTTTTTTAATTCTACACCAATTTTAACTTATATTGATTTGAAAAAAACTTCTGTCAAACATCGTAAACCAAACATGAACCATATTTTGGGAGGGATGGAGTACTTATACTTTGTAGTTCCTCCGTCTTGGAACATATTTTTAGGGTTTGACTTTGCACCAAAAGAGCAAAAAGTTTGTTTAAATTTGTTTAGAGGCCAAATAACTCCAGTGCCCTCTTTGATTTGAAAAATTGGTACCAATACTCTCTTTGTTTTTAAAACATATTTTTAAAGTTCTCGCAGTTTCAAAATATTGCACCCATACCTCTCTGATCATTTTCCTGTCATTTTCTAACAAAGAGGCGGCATTGGTGCCTAATTTCTAAACTATAGGGGTACTCGTGTTCATTTATTATTTTATTTACTTTCCTTTTTAATTCATTTTTCTTTTTCCTAGAAAAGTTTTTTTTATTTTTTCAATTTTTATATTGTTTTTAAAAATTTAAAATTCTTTGTGTGTGAAATAAAAATAAAAATAAATAAATTAACATATACTCCATCTATCTCAAATGAAACATTTTCACTTTTTGTTTTCTAAATATTTTTTGGTAAGTTCAAAAATTATCCAGAATAAAAAATAAAAATATGGAAAAACAAACCAAAAATTGAAACATGCAAAAAAGAATCTAATTCAAAAAGGAATTTTTAAAATGTCTAAAATATCCTTAGAGTTGGGACGTCCAAAAAGGATTCTTTTTTTTTTTAATTTTATTTCTTATTTATTCTTCATTTTTTGAAGTTCAAAAAAACAATTTTCTTTTTTATTTTGGAAAACAAAAAATAGAAAGTGTTAATGTGAGATCTAGAGATGCAGTATACTTCGTATGTTAATTTTTTTTCAAAGAAAAATAATTTAAAATTTTAAGAACATTATAAAAATAATTTCAAAAGAAATTTAAAAAACCCTTGATTAATAAAAGAAACCAAAAAGGAAAAAAAGGGAAAAACAACAACATAAATGAGAAATATGAAATAAGCACTAGTGCCCTATATAGTTTAGAAAATAAGTACCAAAACCCTTCTTCGCCTAAAAATGGCCGGAAAATGATCAGAGGGGTATGGGTGCAATATTTTGAAAGTACGGAAGCTTTAGGAATAAGTTTTGAAAAAGGGAGTGCTAGTGCCTATTTTCTAAATCATGAGGGTACTTGTTCTATTTGGCCTTTATGGAAGAAAAAATGTTTTCTGTTTATCATTCGAGGAATCTTTATCATCAATGAAATAAGAATTGTACTCTGTTTACATATTAATAAATAATTATTTTATTATACTTATCTTGCACACAAAAATTAAAGAAACATTTTAGAGGGGGAGAGGTTATCTTACCCTAATTGAATTGATATAAGATTGTAACACCAATTCAATTGAGCCATTTACAATGTTTCGATCGTAAAATTGATTGTTCTTATATCTTCTAGTTTTCCAGTAAACCCCCTATACTCGGTCTGTCCTTTAAGCACCCCCTCCAATTACACCACCTAATATTTTTGTTGACTTTATAGTCAATTTTTTACTCAAAATTTGGTTGGTGCAATTCAATTAGTGTAAGATTACCACCTTTCAACATACTCTGTATTATTATATAAATAAAATATTATTTTTTATTAATTGATGATTAGAATTTGTTCAATTTAGACGAATGCATTTGACTCATGATCAGAGCTTTGTTTCATAATTGGGTCTGATAATTCTTTAGCTCAAGCTCATGCTACACAAATGGTCTTTTGTGTGGGCCTTTTGGAGTCTAGTTCATATGACTTTCTTGTTTAGTTGATGAAAGATTAATGTATTTATTTTTCCATCACAAAAGAACATGCAATTTTTGTGTAATCTGGACAAAAATCTGGAGCTTCTCATCCGACTGGGACCTGACTAGCCGGGTGGCCCACTCCTACCCGATCCGGCCGACCTTCTTTAAAGAGAACAAAATTTTGAGAAGTTTGAAAACGAGGATTGAAAGAAATTAAAGGGGGAATGTATGCTTACCTCGCTCAGGACGGCGCAGAAGGTGTCAAACAGCTCAGCGACTAACCAGCACATTGGGGCCATGTATTGGGGCTCACCCTTGCCTTTGCCAGCTTTGGAGGACTGGGCAGAAGGACTGGGGGGCTTCATCCTTCGCCTCTTCCTCTGTAGATCCTCCTCTACAGAGGCATCCTAACCAATGAAAAAGGACATGATGCTATAATTAGCAGTGATGACCTCTCGAGAAGGGGAAACGACACGACAACTAGGTGACGGCGTACCGGTTTCCGTAAAATCTTCCTCGCCAACTTCACTCGGAAGATTCAGAATTGTTCAACATTTGATTCTCGCCCTTGATGGTGTCTACAAAGCCGGGAATCGGAGGACTCCTTGATGGGTATAACCCATTGGTACCATCTGGTAAGTTCACAGGCTCCCGGGAGGTACCGAAGTCAGATCCCACCTGACCCCATCGACCCCGGTAATCTGACCGGGTAGATGTCAGGGGTCAGACCTATGGGATCGTAACTTCATTTGCAGAAGGCTTAAAGTCTGACCAGGTTTGACCTCACCGTCCCTATTAATCTGACCGGGCGGATGTTGGGGGTCAGACCAGTAAGATCATGACTTGAAGACTGCCCGAGTGGATGGCTTGAAGACTGCCCGGGCGGATGACTTGAGATGAACAGTAACGTTGAGACGTGCTTAACGTGCTTGTTTATCCTTATAAATAGAAGTAAAAGTAAAAGCCTTATTAGAAAGGCATGCTCTAATTAACCTACACGGCTTGCACTTTGTAAACGATCATACTATCATTAATAACAAACCGGGTTACAGGTGTTCCCACCTACAACCCTTTCACTTATTCAGACTTAGTACTCACGTTGGTTTTACACCATCACTCATCATATATAAATACCAGAGTACCTATTTTGATTTATTGTTGGAAGAAACTGGAATGACTTATGTCATGCTCTTTTGGGTTGAAATTTCCAAGTAGGATGTTTAAAGAAACTCGAAGAAGTTGGAAGAAACTGGTAAAAGTTGGAACAAACTGGAAGTTAATGGAAAATGTTAAAAAAAATTAAAGTATTAAAAGTCATTTTATTAAATGATCATCCAAATAAATATGTTAGAAAATTCTAATTTTGGATAAAAAGAGTTCATTCTTGTTGTGTTTGACGTGATATGATAAGTTTGAATATATAATGTTATCCTCATATATACAATGGTAAGAGGATTTCGTGAACAGTGTTCCTGCCATTTTCACCACCTACTATTGGGCTAGTTTCGAGTCTGCTATTCATGGGCCGAGTTTATGCCTATTTTCTAGGCCTGCGGTTGAAGGCTATTTTCTCGGCCTGCGGTTGCCGGCTATTAGCTATAGTGCGTAGCTCCATAAAATTAAGTGATGATACTCTACATGCTGCAATGTGGTGTATAAGGTCATCTCTAAAATCCTGAGCAGCAGACTGAAAAAGATACTGCCTGGGATCATTGACTGGAACCAGGGGGCTTTTGTCAAGGGGAGAGAATTACTCCATAATGTGTTAATGTGCCAAGAGTTAACGAGGGGTTACAATAGAAAGAACATTTCTCCAAGATGTTTATTAAAGCTTGACATTCAAAAAGCATATGATTCTATTAGTTGGCAAGCAGTTGAGCAGATTATGGTTAAG
>OOIL02006765.1:898131-927976 GCA_900332095.2 Cuscuta campestris | reverse complement strand
ACATGTGTTTGGTTGGCTGAACTACAAGATTGAAGGTGCAAATCTTAAAGAATTTGGTGAGAAAATAATGAAGATGCAGGGGGCAAGGCGAAGAGAGATAGCCATGGCAGCTTGGAGGGCTGTCTGTTATATTGTATGGCAAGCCCGAAATGCTAAAACTCATCAAAAAGAAATGAAGGAAGAAGAGATGTTAGCTAGTATTAAATTTACGTTACAAACTGTTATGTTGCAAAAAGTAGTAGACTAGAAAGGTTTTTGATTATTGTTTGTAACATGTTTGATTGGAGTGATATAAAAGATAGTATTTCTGTGCAAAAAAAGGGATGATACTCTATGGAGCAAAGTGCCAAATCAAGCTTTCCATCAAATCAATTAAATAATTAGATTTCCACAGTCAAAACATTTAATGTGCTTTAAATTACTTCATTCACCAAGTATTATATATACACCTCTTTGAGCATTAACCTAAACCACTCCATTAAATTAGCATTTTTATAAATTTCGTATATATGGCTCAAAATTCTCAAAAGAGTTCGATGACAATGTTTACTCTCATTGCGGAACTAGACAGCGGTCGAACTTCTTGGATTCTCATGTTAAGGGCTATTCGGGTTTACTTTGTTCCGAGGTGGGCAAAAGGTGGAGATTTCATGGAAATCGTCTTTCACGACGAGCATGTAATGTATTCACCAAGTTATTACATTTGTTTTTTACGACCTATAACTCATAATCTTATAGTATCTACTTTTTTTTATAAGAAACGAGGATTCACGCTCATCTTAACCGGCCGGAAAAAAGCGTTTTGAAAACCAAATCACTGAGGGTGATGTTTTTGCCATTCGAAATGTGTTTGTTCATGACAACTACCAAAGTTTGAAAACCACCGCCAATGATAAGCTCTTGGGTTTTTTCAAAAACACTGAAGTAAAACTTTAAATCGGAGTGATTTTTCACGGATGATGTTTGACTTGAAACCATTTCCAATTCTTCAAAGCCAACCATGTATGAATGATCAAGTTTTGATTGGTATTTTTTATTTAAATATAGATAGAAAGCTTCTCTATTTGTTGTGTGAAAGGTTAAGCTTCTTTACTAAAATTATTTTATTACGTTTGGAATCCTATGGTGTTTAAAATAACTCGGTTTTTACATACACGAAGGAGTGAAGAGTATACTTCCTAAATTTATTATCAAATTTTTTTTACAACTATAGTTATTAAAAAAATATACTTTCCTTATTCAAAAATGAGTTCCATTTGAATATGATATATCAATCCTCTTATATACAATGCTAAGATGCATATGTGAACAGCGTCCTTGCCTATTTCATAAGGCTTTTTTGGGCTGGATTTGGGCCTATCTTCGTTGGGCCAGATTGGGCCTCCCTTGACAGCTATTCCCTAGGCCTGTTTGAGTGTTGTCAAATCAACTTTATATGGGTTATCCAATCGGTGGTGCTTTGCTCCATGATGTGGTGCGTTGCTCCATAAAGTAAAGTAATGATACTTTATGGAGGAAAGTGCCAAGCTTTAGGTCAAATCAATTGAATAAATATATCTAACTATACACAAAGCTAACATATAGAACCGCGTGCCTAGCAATGTAGGTGCGTGACTCGATATAAATTTTATGTCAAATCAAAATAAATAAATGGATAGTGTATTCTTATGGAACCGTGTGTGTAGTAAAGTTGGTGTGTTACTCGATGTAAACTTTATATCAAATCAAATCAAATAACGTAGTAACTATGGTGCGTGACTCAATGCAAACTTTATGTCAAATCAAAATAAATAAATGGTCGGGTATTGTATTGCTATGGAACCGCGTGCGTAGTAAAGTTGGTGCGTGACTCTATGCAAACTTTATGTCAAATCAAAATAAATAAATGAGTAGTGTGTTGATATAAAACCGCGTGCATACTAATGTTAGTGCGTGGCTCGATGCAAATTTTATGTCAAATCAAGATAAATAAATGGGTATTGTTTTGCTATGGAACCGCGTGCGTGGTAAAATTGGTACGTGGCTCGATGCATACTTTATATTAAATCATATTGAATAAATAGATTTACTAAATTAAGAGATTTAATGGGTAGATTGATTGTCCAATAGTATATACTAATACTCCAAACATTTCATACGTTTCATCCCAATTCGGTCCACTTTAAAAAAATGTCTCAAAACATTCAAAGAGTATGTGGAATCTGCTTGCCGAGATTGACTATAGTCGAACCACTTGGATGCTTATATTACGAGCCGTTCGTGTCTACTTTATTCTGGCTTGGACAAGAGGAAGAGATTCGATGGAATTAATCTTTCATTGTGAACATGTATATTGTTCATAATTTTTTAATATTTGATTATATGTTATTATTACTCCCTCCGCCCCTCAATTTTTGTTCACTTTTGACTTTTGGAACTGTTCATCTAAGCACTTTGACTCATCAAATTCTCTCAATGTGAAAGCCTAAATATAGTCATGTGTGATCTTGTTTGATTTGTCTTAACATACAGATTATTAATATATAATTTCTATAATTTTTTAATATAAAAATTATAAGATAAAATGGATTAAAGAAGTGCATTGGATGGTGTGTAAAAATGAAAGTGGACAAAAATTGGGGGACGGTGGGAGTATAATTTAATTTTATCATTTTCTTTCATCAATGCTTTTCTTAAGCATATAGTTTATATTTAGGTCGTGCAACGCACGGATATGAGTCTAGTTTTACATTAATCACATATCATATATAAATAAATATCTTTCTTAATTCGTTGTTAGAAGAAACTGGTAGGAATGAAAATAAACTGAAAGAAATTGAAAAAAATGTAAGGAGGTTGAAACTTTTCAAATTTAATTTTTTCAACATGACTTAAAAACCGAGAAGAGTTTGAAAAAAAATTATGCCCCGGAGTACTCATTACTTTTTAGAAAATGCTAAGGGTATACTAAAGGTGTACCCCAAACATCCCCACCCCCTCTATAACCACAAAAAAGACAAGAAAATTCAAAAATAAATAAAAAATAAAAATAAAATAAAATGAATGATAAAGAATGAAGTGGTGTAAATTTGGGATACACCTTTGGGGTACGCTAGCATCTCCCTTATTTTTTTCCAAAGCAAAATAACAGCTCCTTCCTATTGACCCACGCACGGATCATACTCGGTATCAACTTGATTTGAACTTGGGTTTCTTCCTTTTTCGATCCAATGGCAAATCCGAAGCATTCAATTAAGAGCGAACTCATCGACAGCGTGTCTCCCCGCAACCCCTTATCTCAGCAGCCGATGTCCATCATCGATCTCAGTAGCAGCGACTCCGATTCGGATTCCGACGAGGAGAGGCCCGCGAAGAAGCGGAAGGGCGCGGGGACGTCCGGCGTCGCGTTGCCGCTGGGGTTTCTAGATCCTCTGCATGAGCCTCTGGATTCGACTCTTCCATTGGCTCCTCAACTCTCTTATTCCGCCACTCCGGCGCAGGCGGAGAATAATAGCGGACGTGGCGCGCAGGGCTGCATTGTTGAAACTAGCTCCAAGCAGTTCTGGAAGGCTGGGGATTTCGATGGGACGCCCCGCAGTGATTGGGAATCATCCTCTGGTAATTTGCAAATGCAATAAGTTTAATTGTGTTGCAATCGTTTTCTAGTTATCTCTAGCAATTTATTGGAATGTCAAATGAAGAACTGATAGCTATGGAGTAGCTACTTTCTCTATTCTCAGCCGATTGGGCTACTCTCCAGTCTCCAGTCTCCACTTCTTTTGGCTGCTGCATACCTTACTAGTGAACAACTGCTTAGCATCATTATTTCTTTTCTAATACAAAAGCATATCGGAGTTGTCAAGATACCATAACTTTTGCTTACATTTTGCATTGTTAAGAAACCAGCCCTAACAGAGCTAAAAACTGCAATGCTTCAAAGACAATATGATATAAATGATTTTCGTATGGTCTGAACTCCAAATTTCAAACCTCAAAGCTATCAGATTCACTAGTAGAATATTTCGTATCTAACTATCAATATTTTTTTTCTTTTTTTCACCTATTGTTGTTGAAAATTGCTTTTTTAGTAACTTAAAATGTTTTTTGGACTAATATTGGCTCAGAAAAGATACCCATTGTCTTTCTGAAGCAGAAGTGGTTAGGGTCTCCTTTTTGCATGAATTTGTTGGACATCCCGACACCTAAATCCTTTGTAAAATTTTGAAAAATGGGGTTTCCCTATTCCCGACCCTGTATCCGTGCAACTTATCATTGTAAATGTTTTTGAATGAATATTAAAATGTTAATTTATCCCCCTCTTTATCTGCAGGTGGAATGGACCGCGTCAGAGTTCACCCTAAGTTCTTGCATTCCAATGCAACCAGTCACAAATGGGTTCTTGGAGGTAAGATTAATATCTAATTTTATTTATAAAGCATGAGTTGGTTATGTCATATTCATGACACAGATTTTTCAATTTGGGTTTTTTTGAAAATACCTCATTTTTGCTTCATTAAATGTGCATCTGCAGCTTTTGCGGAGCTTCTAGACAACTCACTGGATGAGGTATACATGTTTCTTGTTCTATGATGATGTGTATCATAGTTTCTCTTCCCTGCCACTCTTCTTATATATGATTTTTTAGAGGTGAGAAATGATATGGAAAAAAGACAAGGATGAATGTGGCTAAGGAATTGAGTGAAAAAATTGTTTTTTTTTGGCAATTTTTTAGTGAAGTTCACTCTTCGTACCATGACTATTCGACTTCTAGTGCCTTTCTCTGTTTAAATTCATGACTAAACACTCTGAATGGGCATCTCCTAGTTTTTGTAGTTAGAGTTACATTATTTAAGACTTGAGCTTAATTTTGTTAATTAATAGTTTCATTCTAATGAGCTTACAATCATGTAAGCAAACCTTATCGAATGAATTTTTCATCTCATAAAAATCCATTTCTGCTAATGACCACAACTTCTTAAATCCCATTGTTTAATCATTCTATTCATCATTTATAAAAATTTTTTGTTTACTCTTGCTCTTTTTATAATGTTTATTAACTATGGCATGAGCTTCTACCATCTTAACTTTCGTGTGGACATTAAGACCTTGAATATTTGATGTGCATATTGAATCATACATGCACACACATATTGTATTCATATAATTATTTTTTTGCACCATGTTGTAAAAAATGGCTTTGTTGAAAAGTTACTGCTAGAATACGTTACCAAACCTAATATAAAAAATGTGGAACTATTTGTGTCAATAGATTTGTGAACTATTAAAATATAACAAAGTATAATATTATGACGCTTGTGGGTGGCCTTATTTGGTCACCAATTGTGATATTAGAGAAACTGTATAAGAGATACTAGTACTCATTCTGTCCCAAAAGCAAGGTTCTCATTTACTATTAATTATCCACAAGATCAAACTATGTCTTCTTTCCTTATACTCCGTATATTTTTGTTGCTCATTTGATAAAATAAAATATTCAAGCCACTTCTTATTTTATAGACCTATCGATGTAGTTTCTCAATATAAAATTGCTTTTAATTCTACACTAATCCTACTCCAATTTTTAAATAAATTAAATTGAAAATAAGTTCATTCAAATATCGTAAACTGCAACGGGAACCTTATTTTGGGATAAATGGAGTATTATAAAGAGATAGTGATAAAGTTTACTCCCTCTGTCCCATAAAATCCTTGACACTTTTAATTCATGGAGTTAAAGAATGTTGTTGAAAAGTAAAAAGTGTGTGGTTAAAATTTGTTTAGAGGAGAGGATTGTTGGTAGCCAAATATTCATTACCAAAATAGGGAATAAAGTATAAGGGACATCCAAAATAGGAAAGTGTAAGGAATTTTATGGGATGGAGGGAGTACATTACAGTGGTAAATGAGTTGATTACAAAATATGAGAAGCACACACCATTATATAGGTGTAAAAAGCTATTCAAGTTGCCAGGAAGTTGGTGTTTATGTGTGAATTAGCTGAATTTTTTTCATATTTAAATATTTTAGCACCTCAAGCTGGAACGTCTTAAGTTTCATTGTTGGGCTAATTCTTAAATTCACTACTCTTAAAGAAAATACATGCCCTTTAGGATTGCCAAATATTTGAGTGACTGATAGATTCTGAGTCGGACGAGATTGCCTGGTATTTGGGCCAGATATTTGAGCCAGGTTGAATGAGATTGCTATTTATTTGGGCCAAAGGGAATCAGATGATATTTGTGTCAAGAAGGATTGTCAGGTGTTTTAGCTAAGACCACAGGGTTGCCAGATATTGAATTGGGGCTCTCCATATCTCTATGAGTAAAAGTGATCTAAACTAAGGGAGAACAACAACAAACATATATAATCAACCCATTATAATCTCAACTTTGTTGGGGTATGGGAGTCAAAATGAAAAAAACAGAGACTGTTGTTACACCCTAGATGCATTGCTGCATTTACTGTCCAAAAAGTTCATTAAAAAGGCAAGGGGAGTTTAATATAATTTTGATTTACTCCATTATGTGCCAGTAACTAAAACATTGTCAATAATGACTCTTTTTGCTTCGTTGGCTATGGACAACTATGAACTAAGGAAATAAATCAAATAATAGAGAATATCAACCACACATTTTTTCCATAAAAGGGAACAAGAATATTTTAGGAAAATAAGTATATGACTTGATTACAAGAAAATGAAAAGCACTCACCATTATATAGGTGTAAACAGACCTTAAGAGGTGTGCTGAGAAGGTGGTGTGTGTGTGTGTGCTCGAATCCTAAAAATATCTAAGCAATATTCAAGAAGTGCATTACATATATATTGGATATGTTCTATACATATTTGTGTGTGTGTGTGTGTGTCTACTATAATTGGAAGATGGTGAATAATGATTTTGAGTTCTGATGTATTCCTAGATTTATAGACAGCATCTACACATTGTATGGAACCTTGGGAACCATCATTGACAGATTGACTCTAGAATTTTGCTTGTGCTACCTTATCCTTTTGGATACTTTTTGAGGTGGCTGTTGCTTTGTTTTGCTCTGCTCTTCACCATAGTCATCAAAATTTTGCAACCATAATTTTAAATCTAAGTTAATGAAGCCATGATTGCCTAGTATATGTGATATTAAAATGGGGACTTATTTCTATCCCAAAAAGACAAGCCTTTATGTGAAACCGTGTCATACTTTGACCATTGATTTCTCACAAAATACAATAAAAAATTATGAAGCTACAAAATTATGAAACTACTTTTTACCATTTATACATTTATACGAGGTCTTTTCCCAATGTATTTTAATGGGGTTAAGTTGTCAAAGTTTGGCATGCTTTTGTGTAAAGGCTTATCTTTTTAGGATTTTGGGATGGAGGGAGTACATAATCGTATTATATACTCTTTTCTGTCCCATATCTTTCCTCCACATTTGACTTGGCACGAGCTATAATGTAAAATGTAAAAATAGTTTACTTTCCAATTTTGTCATTGATTTTGATGGGTGAAAGAGATAAAGTGAGTATTGAGATAAGGACAAAAATGTCAATTATGTGTTAGTATTTATTTGCCAAATAAGGAAAGAGGAGAAACATAAGGGATGGTCCAAAAAAGAAAAGTGAAAGAAAGAAATGGGACAAATGAAGTATGTGTGTGTGTGTGTATGTATGTATATAATTTTAGAGTTAATTTACTTAACTGTAAAATATAGTCCTAGGATCAATTATGATGCCGCCACATACTTTAGGAAGATATTGATTTTCTATCTTCATTTCCCCATCTTTTCTAAAAAGGATCATAATTAATTTACAATATTTATTCTGGTCAGGTCATTAATGGAGCAACATATGTGAACATAGACATGGTCAAGAGTAGGAAAGATGGGAGCAGAATGTTGATGGTTGAAGGTATCTTTTGGACTTCAGTATTTATCCACTATATCATGGAAAATTGCAACTTTTTATTTTTATTTTGTTAGAGTATATAAGGTGTGAGCTTAATATCTATGTATTAGTTATATTTCTTTCTTGTAAGGAATTTGTTTTCTCCTTTTTGACTGTTTTGTTGATGCTTAATGGTGTGTGTATAAATGTGGACCACCGATTATATGTTTAGAATATGGAGTGTTATATAAATTAGAACATTTCTCGTACTTCTCTCATGGTTTTAACTCTTTTGCTTCTGCTGCAATGACGGGGGTGGGGGTGGGTGGGGTTGGTTCTCGCCACCCGCCTAGCTGTAATCTCTGAATGTTTCGCAGTTTTAACATCTTTTGATTTGAGAGAAGGGGCATATGAAATTGCCCAAGATGTTTTTGCTTGTGTGTAAAGCTTTCAATGCTGCTAAATGTATTTTTGGCCGTTGTATTTACTGATTATTTATTTTGTTTACTAATTAATCACATCTGTACTAGTTGTTGATGATACTTCAATTTAGGCTACTTAAGTGAATTATTGATGGAATCAGATGGAATACTCAGGTGAAAGGACTAAAACAAAACAATGTGAAATAACTAAAGGCTATATCTGAAAATTTGATTACAACTCTAGGACCAAAATTGTTATTTGCCTTGTTAATTTAGGATTTAATGGTTCTTTTTATAAGATAAATTTTTTCTATGAAGCATTTATTGTTTTTTTCATTGTTTGCCCGTAATAAGTTTTGTGTACTTATTTATTTCAAATTATTCTTTTTGCAAATTATGAGGCATAAATGAGTGTGAAATCTCAATATAATAATGGTTTTTTAAAACCCCAAGAAAGTGAACTAACACTATAATTTATAATATGGGCCAAAGCAATTGCTTTTTTTTGGTTTGTTTTTATTGGCAGCAGAGTTGGAGACACGACCCTATAGTTTTTTAAAGGGTCAATCACACTTTAAGTTTTAACTAGGGGTACACACATAAGCATTGTTTATTGCCCGTTTTCATTTTCTCAAAAGTCCCAAGGGCTTTTTTCCTCCCCCTTTTAGATTGGTGCTATTTAATTCAGAATGGCATATTACCAGGCATATTTTTCTATTCATTGTTTTATTTTGGCGCATGTAGCCCCTAAGTTTGATCGGTTTTTCAGACAATGGTGGTGGAATGGATCCAGATAAGATTCGGCAATGTATGTCTCTTGGATATTCAGTGAAAAGCAAAATTGCAGACACAATTGGGCAGTGTAAGTCTTATTGTGATATTTTGTGCCCTTGTGTTTGCCTGCATGTTGGGCACTTTTCAAAGCTTTTCATTTTGTGCACAATTCCTCTTGATTAATGATCTCCAATGTTCTATTAGATGGTAATGGATTTAAGACGAGTACAATGAGGCTTGGAGCTGATGTTATTGTGTTCTCACGATGTCCTGGGAGCCACGGAAAGAGGTTCTTTTGTCTCACTTAGTATATTTATGATTACGATTCTGTTATACAATTCCAAACATTTCAGCTTAATTGCATTTCTGAATTCTTTGGAAACATGCAGGATATGGTATGGATTCTGTGATAGTTACTAGGCCAAATCTTAAGCGACTAATAAATTTGAAAAAAAAACAAATACAGAGTATGTGTTATTTCAACTTTAAAATCAAAGGCAATCTCACTTCTCAAGATGGTTAAACTGAAACTATTGCATTGTATGATCATTTTTTGTTGCCTAGTTGCATATTGGCTTCATATGTAGCATGTTTTAACTTACTCCCTTTGTCCCGGTGTATATGTCTAATTTCACTTTTTTGAGTTAAACTAGACAAACTTTAATCATCAATTACTTTCAGTTTGTATTGCATATTAGGGGTAAGGTTTGTGTACACACACCCTCCCCATATCTTACTTTTGTGGGATTCAACTGGGTTGTTGTTTTTGTATTGCATATTAATACAATGAAATTAAATGTTGAAAGTTCTCAGCAAGATAAATCTAATGAAATGATTTATATATTAATGTGAGTTACAATTTTTATTTAATCAAGATTCAAAATTTGTCCAATTTGACTCGAAAAAGTCAAACTGGACGAATACACTGGGACAAAGGTAGTATGACACAAGTTAGTAATTTCCCCAATAGAAGATAATTTATGTTGCTTAATCTTTTAAGCTATGTAGACTTCTAATCATCCAAAAATGAAACATTTTAGGCTCAAACACAAAAGGCACATCATATTGTTTTCATAATTCCATTCAAACTTGTCATTTAAAATCATTCAGAGAATGTCAATTGGATTGCGTGTAGTAAATATTATAATTTGTTTTCGTCGCTGACGAAGTATAACTATGGACTGGATTCAACATTCCTTATGTTGGCTTTAGCTTTTCTTCAACTAGAATTTTTATTTCATTACAGACCTACACAGAGTATAGGACTCCTCTCCTACACCTTTTTGCGTAGCACTGGGATGGAAGATATTATTGTTCCCATGGTAATTTTATTGAATTCTTCCATGCTCGATGTCACTTTAAAGTTTATACTCGGAATATTTTTTTAAATGGTTTTTTTCATCCAAAATTATTTAAATTATTGATTGGAGAAGAACTTAACCATCCACTGCCCATGAAGTTGAAGGATTCATATTGATACTGTTTTAGCTTCAGACATGATAATGGTACTTTAATTTCATTCATTTCTTTCTTTCAATGAAGTTTTGGGTAGTTAGTGCAACAATGCATCAAGAGTGTTACACAAACAGCCTCTTTGTTTTTTATTGACGTAAGGCTTGATATTATACAAGGTTTGTTGTTGTTTATAGCTAGCAAACGGGTCTACTAGACAGGACTTAGGACTTTTTTCCCTTACTGATGATATGATCTTAGATAGAAGCGTTTGGAGAGATAGTATTAGAGTAGTTGGATAGGCACCTTGGACTAGGGGTAGTCTCCTGTACTTGTTGTGTGCTCTGCATGCCTTCCATGCTTGGTGCTTGTTCATTGCATTACTTTTCTTTCATTAGCTCTTGTTTGTTCCTTGCATGTATGTACTATGTGCTTTGTCTCTTCTTTATGTATCCCTGTGATTGTTTTATCTATGTAGCTTGAGCCTGGGGCTCTTGAAAACAGCCTCTCTACTTTTGAGTAGGGGCAAGGTCTACGTACACACGCCCTCCCTTGGTGGGAACGGGTGGGATCCAACTGGGTTGTTGTTGTTATTCATGCGGTCAAACTTCATCTTCTTTAAAATATATAAATTTTTATTTATTAGTTTTACACCAATTATTAATTAAATTGAATAAAAAATAACTTTAGTCAAACATCTAAATATAAGTTTTTTTTGGATAGAGGGAGTATAATATGAAATTATATCAATAAAAGCTATTTAATACTTCGAAATTTTAATTATAGTTTAGATATATACCACAATGATAAATAAAATAATTTTTTTTATATATTTACTAAGTTTTAAAAAAGTAAGATAACAACACTATCATTAAAAAGTCATTAGGAAAGATGAATTTATACATTAAAAGGGAGTAAAATGAAGGAAAAAAACATAATAACATGATTTTCTTAACTTTATATTTCATACTAAAGTACTCCCCCTGTCCCACCCCAAAGGGCAAACCCCTAATTTTGACAAAACAGCCCTACTTTTTCATTCACTTTTTCTATCTTTTCAATCACTTATACACTCTCTTTTACTTTTTCAATCACTTTTACACACTCTCTTTACTTTTTATATCACTTTTACACTCTTGGATCAATTTTTGTCAGGTCTATTGTTGTATTGGAGAAGAATTTTATTTACTTAATTCATTGTTCAAATATGCAATCGTGAGTTGTTTCCGTCATCATTTCTTTTTTCGAATTATTTGAAGGAATGATGGTTTGTCTTCAAACCGTCCAGTTGCAGTATCCGTTACTCTAGTTGATTGTTGGGTTTTTTTCTCTGGTGAAACTTACACATAACTCTTTAAAGCCAGAATAAATTGGTTATTGACTTTTATTGGTTTCCATGTAGCAACTTGTAATGATGTTAGAAAGTATGAATAGGTGCAGGCTTAGCCCAGTTATACAGACATATTCACTTCAAAGTTCTGACAAATATTAGCACTTTATGAGATGTTAAGTGGTTAACTTACTCTTCAATCAAAACTGTACCAACTCTGAACTGGGATAGTTCAAGATGCCAGGGTGTCGCATATTTTAAAACCATAAAAGTTTCTTGAGAAGCTTAGCTTATTTATACTTGAAAAGCTTCCCATGATCTGCTAATATAGTTTTTATGGAATCTGATGTTTGTATTAGCTCCTACTCATCCTTATTTAGACCAACAAAGTTACTTTTAAATTTAACTATGTTATTTATAACATAACATTTTGAATAAGCATCACAAGATGTGATTGTATTATTTGTATCCAAACTTTATGTATCTTTTTCAGTTGAATGTTACATATTTCATTGTTTTGCTTTGCTGCTGTTATTATTGATTCCATTTCAAACTCTTACACACTGTACCTTTTTATCATGTGGCAGCTTGATTATGAAAGTAAAGGGAAAGAATGGAGTCCTATAATCCGGTCATCTGCAGAAGATTGGAACAGAAATGTTGAAAATATAGTTAGATGGTCCCCATTCTCAAGCGAAGCTGATCTTCTTAAACAGGTTAATCTCTCACATATTGTGAATTGTGCCAACTGGCAAGTATGCTTGTCACCTAGGCATACGTCTAATCGGTTGGGCATCCTCTGATGCCGCGCCTCGCTTTGGCTCCGTGATAACTATGCCTCTTATTGACCTCACACTGGTCCTTAACAACTCGAATATAAGCTGCTAGCACCCCCTTTTTACTCTAAGCACCTCATGACCTCAATAAGATCCCCTTAGGAACCTGTTGTGCGCCTTTCCAAGTCAATGTTGGACAGATTTAGAAATTTAAAATAGCATATATGGTCTTCGAGTACTTTTCTTGTGAAATCCAAGTCATATTATGGTATGTGAGCTGCATTAAGTTCGAAGATCAGACTTCGATCCCGGAAAATGTAAGGCTTTGAGCTAACCCTCCTGTAAGGTCGTTCCTTTTAGCATGAATCCTTAATGCTCTGTTTGGTTCAAGGGACTAGAAAGGAAAAGAAAAAGAAAATCTTTCTCTCATTTTCCTCCCCAAAATGGGAGGAAATTTGTTTTCTCTCCTCGCAGTCCATTTTGCCTTCTCATTTACTTTTCCTTCCACTTTTCTTTTCCTTTTATCTCTAACCAAACAAGAAAAAATGTTTTCCATCTCATTTTCTTTTCTTTTCACTTTCAAACTCCATGAACCAAACATAGTGTAAGTCTTAATAAATGTCTTTAAGAAGTTGATATAACTAAGCATTTCCTATAATTTTAAGCATTTCCTATATTTATATTACATCACCTTCGATTACCAAGATATATTAAAAATATTACATCAATCTTTTTATTTCATTTTCAACTTTCATTGGAGGAGACTTATAGTTTTATCCTTCCTCCATTGTCTTTAAGCATTTAAATATGCCAACTCTTCATCATTTGGGTGCAGTAAAGTACGGGTAGCATCTGCTATGTCTATTGGACCAGTGGTTGGGTTAAGTAACATTAGATCACTGAGTAGAGATTAATTCCCTAAATATGTTTGACTAGTAAATAGAAGACACTCGAAGATCATATGAATCCCATTATCTCACTATGTGAACTTTTCCAAGTATGCTTATGCATGCTTCATGACTTTTTCGTAGCACTCATTCTGTAACTCTATAATAAAAATACAATGCACCCTCTGCCTTATAATTCATGTGTCCTTTGCTTTTGGCAGATATTTTATTTGGTCACTAGAATACTGTTACTTAATTGATGCTCCATAGATGGGCAGAATAGGAAAAATAATGTGCTACTCCGTACATTAGAAGCTTTTCTTAGGAGGTGTTTTGTTTAACTATTGCACTCTGAATCCAAGCTATGACTTTAACCCTATTACGACATAAGCTGCCGTAGTACAAAGTGAGAAATTCATGATAAATCTCATGCAGTCATGTGCCTAACAACCAGCAAAAAAGGGTTGCTTGGTGCACAGAGCGTCCTTGCTTTGTGATGGTTTGGGTAAGGCACTAAGGCTGCCACCACAAAGGTGTATTGTTGGCAAACCTTAACATATAGTTTTGCACTTTTGCAAGAGTCCAAGACTGATCACTTAAATCCGTGGCCTCAAGGACATACAACTGCACCTCAACTTGTGCAACAAGGTTGTCCTTTTATCTAATTGACCAACGGACCTGTACAACAAAATAAATATTGCATTTAGCCATTCACCTTATTTACATATTAATCACACATGACCAAATAAATATTCCCTCCATCCTAAAATATACTTTCCACTTTTCTTTTTAAGACGGAGGGAGTACTACATTTAGCTATTCAAGTATTGAACTACTTTTCCCAAAATATTTTCACATATGTTCTTTTTAATTTGATGTTTTTAAATATTATTAAATTTGATCCTTGATCTGCTTTCATGATAGAAACATAAATATACTTAAATACAATACTGTTAGCCTAATAATGTTTGTATATACTCTGTAAGACTGTAACATACAAACTAAGCAATGCCTACAATAGTTTGTCCACATATTCAAGCTAGATCTCACAAATCATAGCTGAGTAAAACTGTATAGAACTGCCCCATACAAGTTACCAATGAAAAATAGAACTACATAAATCTGGACACACGCAAGTTAGCAACATGATGATTTTAGCTCATAAATCCTATGAAAACAAAGCTATCAAAACACTTTGTCCCTATAGACATTAAATCTTACAAGACACAAACTGTATAATGTATAGAAACATGCTTTAATCTCCACTTGGTTCAAATTCTTGTATGAATTTGATTCAAGGTATAGAATCCAGAGGAACCCAATTTTAAGCCTGACGGACGAACGGGTATGGATTTAATATGATTGTCAATGTAGTTTGTAGTGGTTGAGGTAAAATTGAACACCTTTGATAATCTAACAACTTAAAAATTCAGTGAACTTTATTATTACCTAGGCAATAGGCAAAACCTGAAGCATCTCTTTTAGTGGGTTAATGCCATATACTGTTTTTTTTCAAACCAACTTGGGGGAGGAAGTGATAGAAAATAAAACTGCTTTCAATACCCTGTCAACTGTATGTAGCACACCACTGTCTTCTTAATCATGCACTTTAATTCAAACATTGTTGTTAACAGTGTCATGAGATTATAAATTTCATTGTTATGCATTTCTACTTTTATTTTAAGTGTTACATGTCATGATCATTTAGGTGAGTTTTTACTTTTATTTCTGTTGTGTATCTATTATTTTGTTTATGGGCATATTTTGGCACGTGGCAGTTCAATCAGATGAAAGAGCAGGGTACCCGAGTGGTGATATACAATCTATGGGAAGATGACCAAGGTCTACTAGAATTAGATTTCGATGCAGATCCGCATGTACGCTGTTCATAAGTTGTTTGGGGTTCTCTGTTGAACATGATATCTTGAAGCACCAATAAGATACCTTTTTTGTTTTTTCTTCAGGATATTCAAATAAGAGGCGTCAATAGAGATGATAAAAGCATACAGATGGCAAAGCAGTATCCTAACTCCCGGCATTTTTTGACTTATCGACATTCTTTAAGGGTAAATTTGTACCTTACCTCTACTTTTAAGTAATTATTGGTTGTGTATTTGTTTAGATGCCTCTACCATCTTGAAATTACTATTTATAAGAGATCTTGTATATTTTGATGAGGACTGAAACTTGGGTCAAGTTGCAATCAGATTTTAACATGTGGATTTTAAATAGTCTTTCCATATCTGAATTTCTTTTCACACCTACTGTGATTGAATAAATTAATGGAAAATACAGATGATCTTCACTTATATGGGGGACTGTTTTCCCTAGTATGTTTGGCCTTATCATCGCAACTTGTCTTTTATATTTTCAGAGTTATACATCAATTCTGTACCTCAGAGTTCCATCCACTTTCCGAATTATTCTTCGTGGTAAAGATGTACATCATCACAACATAGTAAATGACATGATGATGACCCAAGAAGTCACATATCGTCCTCAAACGGGTGCCGATGGGGTTCCGAAAGATTCTAATGTAATATAATATTTCTGAACAGATATATTTTTAGGTTGTTAATGACCCCATTACATGATTATTTCCTATTCTTTGTATTTGGCTCTTCCAGATGGTTGCTGTAGTAACTATTGGGTTTGTGAAAGATGCAAAAGCCCATATTGATGTTCAAGGATTTAATGTGTATCACAAAAATCGACTTATTAAGGTCTGTTTCATGCTTTGGCTTATGACATGTTTTCCCATTCATGCTTCTTTGATGTGTTTTAGCTCTTTGTACGTAGTACTTTTTGCTTCCATGCATGTGGTCATTCTTTTATACCATTCTTTTTGTCCATTGTTATAATTTTTGCCCAATGCTTGTTCTCAACTTTCTAGGCATTTCGCTATTTTGGGTGACTTAAACAAGGGAACTGAATTTCCAAAATGTTTTAGTTTCACCCTGTTTTACCTACTATTATTCTCACTACATTGTATGCATGACATGACGTAAGTCCGTAACAAGAATACCACAGCAGTTTTTATTAATGCAAGAACGAACCTGTTTTTCTTCATGTAGGTTTAGAGGGTCAATTTTTTTTTATTTGTCAAATAATTTCTAGTTTGGCACTCATTGAATCTTATTTCTCTTTTAGCCGTTTTGGAGGCTTTGGAATCCCGCTGGAAGTGATGGTCGTGGAGTTATAGGTTTGATTCTGTCCATTATTTGTAGCTACTATGCATGTGCATATCCTGATTGCTAATTTCATTTTCTTATTTTCCAGGGGTTTTGGAGGCCAATTTTGTTGAACCTGCACATGATAAGCAGGGGTTTGAGCGCACCACTGTGCTCTCAAGACTTGAGGCCAAATTAGTTCAAATGCAAAAGACATATTGGTGTGTTGTTGTCACATATTTTGTTTATTTATACGGAGCATTTATTTATGTCTAGTTTTGAAATCGATCTCAAAATTTTATTCAGGACACAAAATTGTCACAAGATTGGTTATTCTATAAGGTGGAGAAAGAACTCTAATCATGAAAAAGGTACTTGCCACCCATTCTTGGAGAATATTGTTTAGGCTGCTTTTTAACATTTCAATTTTGATAGACAAGAAGGAAAATGCATGATAAAAAGAGAAAATGCACCTCACTAATTTTGCCTGTTCACTTTTTTAGAGGACTTTGTCTCTCCATCTTCACAATCTAAAAACAAGAGTGGTGCTAAGTCTGACAAGAGTCACAATACCGGGCATCTGAATGGGAAACAGAGTATAGGAAATAGAACATCTGGTAGAGCAAATTATGCAGATTCATCAGTGGCCGAAGATGACAGTGATGATGATGTGCAAGTTTGTGAGGGAAAAAATAAAAAAAATGGTGTTCTTCCAAAGTCGTTAACTTCCAGCAAAAGTAATGGAAAAGGTTCAGCTAGCGCAATGTGTTCACCTCCAGGGTTCACGTATGGGGATGCTGAGAAGGTAATTAGAGTCTTTGCATCATTTTAAGAACTGTTCATTAGTGCGGAGATTGCTTTTATGAGCATCAATATAATATTTGTTAGTATCGCACAATTAGCAGTCAATCTTGATACTTTTGAGATAGTTAGGCTCAATGCAATTTTTTTATTGATCTTTTATGAACTGAACATGGTAAATGCACATTAAGCACATTAGATCTAAAATTAGGATTTAGGAATTGTCTTGTTTCAATGGTCATGTATTTTTAGAAGACAAGTATTAATGGTCTCCTTCGGTAGCCATGGTTAATGCTTGATTGTAGATAATAAATAGACGCTCTCTGTTGGAAATTTATTGATAGGTCTTTACTAATACCGGAGTATTATCTTAATGAAGGATGTGAAGTTTTAATTACAATAATACGAAGTATTAAAGGAAAACACAGGTATAAATGAAAAAATAATTATGTGATAAACACATAGTCATTGATTGATCATGCAAAAGTGAATCAAATTTGGTCCAATGTTTTGCATGGATAATAGCAATCTTTGAGTTGGTATAAAAATTTATTGTTCTCAACAAATAATCACATTGTTTTGAATGGATTATCGAAGCCTTTGAGTTTAAATGAACTGACATGACATTTGGAAACAGATTCGTTGAAAGGTGTAATAATTTCTATAAATAGCCGTGTTCATGGTGAACGAAGGGCAGTTCTTCAAGTTACTTTTTTCCAATTTCATTTTGTTATTATCTGCGGTAAATGATAATAATAATACTAGTAGTCGTAGTAATCATAATAATAGTAGTAATAACAATTATAATATCAATAGTAATAATAATAATAGAGAATTTATTAGACTTCTCTACTCAATACACTAATCCACTGTTTGGTGTTATTTTGTAAGTAACCAAAATGCGCCACACACTTTCTTTTTATCCTAGAAGTTTTATCTTGTAACTAGGTTACTATAATATGGGCAGGTAAGCTTTTAGGAAAGGGTGAAAATTCATGTGACTAGAAGTGATATCCGTTTGTTGTCATTTCAACCTTATATCATACTAAAGATACCCGTGCTGTTCCAACGCTCAAATTGTTCCTGGACTAATGCTTCCTGTCTTTATTTCTGACAGCGTGATACTGCTGGTAATGCCAGTGGAAATTTGATGTCAGATTCCTTGTTGGAGACCATAGACCAGTTGAAAAGAGAGAACTCTGTATTAAAAGAAAGGTGCAATGATTGGCTTGTCACAACTCTTTTCTCCTTGGCAGTGTATACCTGATTTCTTTGTGTGTAATGATTTCAATCACATCTCGTTGCAGGCTGAAAAAAAGTGAGGAAGAGATTTTAGGTGATTTGCTGCATGATTTGCAGAAGGAAAGAGATAGAAATGAATCGCTTGAAGCTCAGGTGCGTCTCATTTTCACGGTTTCAGCCTTCAGAGCGAATCTTTCCCTTGTTTGTCCCGCTATTATTGCATGTGTAATTATAGATAGGATTGCACTGCCATCCCTGAGTTGGGCTTAGTTAGCCTTTTCTTATGTCAACCATTCACTATACTGGGGTTGTTATGTCTCCAATTTTACACGTTTCAAACACAGAAATAAGTGAGCCATTTATGAAGACAACTTATAGAAGTCCATTAGCTCGAATGACAAAAAATGCAACAAAGGTACTATATTTGTAAAAATGGATAAGCAACCAAGTACTAACCTCCTCGGCATGGCATCAGTATTCCTCCTCTGCACATGTCAACCCTGATTCATGAATCTTATTTTCTAAAGATGCAACTTCAAACTTGTCATGCCTATCACATTGTGAACCATGCCCCTCCTCGTTCTTCTGCAAATCCACCATAGTCTTATCATCTCAGTTACCCTTATTTTCTGTACGCGGGCATTCTTGAATGGCCAACTCTCTTCCCTATCATATGTTATACATACATTAGCAAGTACTTGTGTGTGCATGACTACTGTCTGAGTCCCTCACTCTACATTTTATAACATGGCGTATCAGGTAGATGAAGCAAAACAAAAAATAGAAGAACTAAACAAGGATCAAGAAAGGTTGGTGGACATTTTTTCCGAGGAGCGGCAGCGACGCGATGCAGAGGAGGAGAATCTGAGAAAGAAGTTGAAGGTCTGACCCCCTCAATCCTCTCTTATTAATCTGTCTTGTGATGATATAGGATTATCCGCCGGATATATATCTTGCTCTTTACTAATGATTTGAAAGTTTGGTGTGTGTAGGAGGCCTCCAATACTATCCAACAGCTGGCTGATAAAATAAAGCAATTGGAAAGGAAGTGAGAAATGCGAAATGTGAAAGGGTGTCATCATATATATAAAACTTAATCGTAAGTTTCGCAAAATCTTGCCCAGTGTATAGGCAGGAGGGGGTCTGGCTTGGTTTGAAATGCCTTTTTCCACTAGTGGAATGTGTTATTATTCCTTTATTGTATCGCCAAGTTTGGATAGGAATCACCCTGACCATACATAAACTTGCCGCCGTTTTGAAACAGGGCAAATATCAAGACAGATGATGATGATGATGGGCTTTGTAAATGGGTGTAGTGACTAACTAGCTAGCTTGTTAATGTTCATTTCAAGCCTTGTTTTATAGGTTGTGTATTGGTGTGGGGTGCTCTCTCTCATTCCCTCTGCGTAAACCCCCAGCAATTAGTGGGGTGCTTTACTCAGAGAGAAATGAGAATAGCACTCAAGTCAAAAGACCAAAGTCAACATCTTAGTGAAATCTTTCTGCTGATTCTGTGGGAGTGATAGCAGCAATTATAGAATGATATTTGTAGTTCATTGAATAGTATAGGCGGTTTAACTTGGTAGAGGCGTCGAGAGAGATTGTTGTTTATTTTGTATTTTGGAGATCTTAGTCCTCACTCGCCATGTGAAAATCCAATACAATCATTCACTTTTCTCGAGGTTCTCCTCGTATGATAGGTGTCCTATCAAGGTTGGGTAACCTAAATTTGATTTAGCTTTTGAATTAATTATGGTTTTTAGTCTTCAATGTCTCTGTGTATGGCCTAACACGCTAAATCCTTTTTTTCGCCGCGTATGGATTTTGATTTCTTCTCCGTATTTGTTAGTAGGGTGATTTGGAGAGGGAGAAGGGAACCTTTGAGTTACTCTCTCCACCCCCCTTTCATTTGTGACTTGATGACAAATCATATTTCCATATGGAAGCAATGACAAATCACCAAAGATTTACTCATGAAAATGAAACTTCACATCGTAATGGGTCTACAAGTGAAAGAGAAAGAATATAAATCATGCATTAATTTTGTTGGAGCATTTGATGGCTTTAGGAAGCGAAAAGAAGGAGAATCTCTTTGGTATATTGAGTGAATAATGAAAGAGTTGTCCCTATGATAGGCGAATGAGTGCATTTGTAGGCAGATTAAGAGTGGAGAGCATCATGACTGTTTGAACCAGGTACGATACATAATCACAACCTAATACACAATAGTCGCAAAACACTTGCACCGAGTCCAAGTGCAAGTGAAACGAGCCCATCTTTGAAGGATGAAGATAATGTTAGCCGAGGAAAAGCGTGTTTCTAAGTTGTGAGGTGTTGCCTCGGCCTAAAGAGACCAAGTCCAACCGGCGATGAGGTGGAGTCCGGGCTCTCTCGAGATAGCTTAGCCCCGCTAAGGAGGCTCTTTTAGACTTGACTCTCCTTAAGCTCATAATATCTTGTTTATGGCCTAAGTCCAATTACTAAGAGTCATGTGCCGATTTTGTATGAGCATTACTTCCACGCTTGCTATTTCCCTTTGACTAGACAACGAGAATTAATTTGACAAAATTAATTTGAAAAAATTACTTGCAGTCTTGTTAATTTACTCAATTTGACTAGACGAGAATTAATTTGAAGAAAAAATGTAAATCAGGTTTATGCACATAAGAGAACAACATTGTGAACTACTTCGTATGTGGTACATATTTTATAAATAAAAACAAGCACAATCATTTAAAAATTAAAATAGATAAAAAAAGAAAAGCAACCATGAAATATATTATATATTTCTCTTGCACGCCCTTTTTTTAAAAATTAAACAAATGTATGCTTTTAGATGATACATATTAACTAGTACTACATGTTTAAATAAAATAATAAATAAAAAAACATGGCTACACTAAAAAACTAGACACTCAAGAAGAGCATATACATGCTAAAAGCTTAGATGAGAGTCAAACTGAGCATTTCATGCAAACACATCACAAATACCATTTCAAGGATCCCAACCAGAAGCATAGCCAGTTGCTGTGATTAATGATTCCCATTGATGATTCGATTAATGTTATGGCTTGAGCTCTGCACTTTCGTCATCCACATCCTCCTCGTCTTCTTCATCACCACTCATGTCATTTATGGCTTCTGTAATAATAGCCTTCACCTCTGCTTTTCTGGCCTTAAAGTCCACTCCAAATTGGCACCCTACACATAACCAATTAACCACCGCATTTCAGATGTCACGAACTACTTAGGTCGTGCATTTTCTTCTTATATGGATCAGGCCCCAAGCTAAAAGCTCAAGCTTGTAGTATGTTAGTAATCATAGTGTTGAATTTCATATAAGGTAGTGTTTCTTTTACTGACTATATACAATTTGAATTTCCCATCTCAAGAGAGAATGCATGTGTGTGTGTGCGCGCGTGTACATATACAGCGTGAAATATGGATGTATGGTCATACCTAGTTGCCGGATTATGTCATTTAGAGTTGCCTGCATTTTTAAGCGCAGAGATTAGTTGCAAATCCACCGGATGCAAAATAGTCATGTGGTGTGGCAACTGAAAGGGTTCAAAAGCACAACTTACAGTGTCAAAATTTGCACCTTTCAGAATGTCTACAGCAGCGGCGTATATCTCTTCTTTGCTGGGCTCTGGTTTTTCAACCTTTGCATTTTTCTCTTTCCCTATACATTGAGAAGAGGTAAAGTAATTATCATCAGACCTACCTACTAATAAATGTAAAAAATAACTGAAGTTGTGATTTAGCATATAATTAGGGCTTGCCTGACAACTTCCTCTTATGAGAAGCCTCTTCAGCTGCAGATGCATTTTTGTCTTCCCCTCCGCTATCAGTAGCAGTCTTTTGTCTCTTAGAGATTTCTACCTCGGGATTAGTTGATGGATCATCACCTCTCTTCAAAGTTGAACCGGAAGATTCTTTGGTAGGCGTATCTGAGATTTTGGAGGGTTTGACAGAGATATCCTTATGCTGGGTTGAAGTCCCATAATCTTTCATTGGAGAGTTATGATCTTCCTCGGAGGATTCTTCTGCACCCTCTACCTCCATGTCATTGTCCTCACAAATAGTCTCTTTCTGGTTCTTTTTATCATTTGCATCAACATCATCCTCCTCCTCAGACTCACTGCTAGGGGGGCTACTCTCAGCGTCTTCTCTCTCTGATGATTGCTTCCGTTTCCTTCCTGCTTTGCCTTCAGGTTTCTGCTTCAGAAAGTGTTAGGTTTTTAAGGCTCAGTTGAATAATCAGTTAGACAAGAAGAATAGTGGTGCATGATACCAATGACCAAAATGCAGTTATCCCATATATGAGGAAATATACCATTTAGAAGTGCATAGATACCAAACCAATGGTGACAAAGTAAAAATCCATAGAGAGTTTGTGACAAATATTCCCCAGGATATCGTGAAACAAACTAAACTGATTGTGATAACATTGAAATTCGGTGATGGTATGGGCCAACCCCCTTGGTTTGCTCTTATGGGGTTTGGGGTCACAACCTTAAAATTCATTAAGTTAATGGATTTGGAAATAAAATATAAAGTAAATATAGAGAGACTGGAGAGTATTTGAATGATATGGATTGAAATTCAAATGAAAAAAATTAATGTGAAAAGTAATATATACATGTATGAACTTGGTGTAGATTTTATAAAAAACTATTAACATCCATGAACCTCATCACAGTATAAACATCTAACAAAATCTATTAAATTCTAGGAAGATCCATTTTGGGTACACATATACGAGAGGACCATGTGCAAGCATATAGTATATATTGTAAATGTGAATCATGCTTCACAAATCCATAATTTAAGTCCGTTTCGACAATAGAGTCCTTTAATTACAATTTTGAAACATGCTTAAGCACCCCATATAAGTAAGCCTATGAACTCAAGAAAATTCCATAGTTCAATTTCTTTGGGGCATTAGAATCCTTTGGTCACATTTCTGAAACATGGTTAGGCACTCCATAAATCGTGACCCATGTAGAGTAAAAAAAATACTATATTCAGAACAACAAGCAGTTTCATTAGTGTAATGATATTTCCATATTATTATTATGTAAATGACTAGGTATTTCAAAGTTGTTGAGCTTTAAACTCAGGCATATACTGACCTTAGCTGGGCTATCTGCAGTTGCATCTATGGAGCGTTTAGTTTTTGTAACCTTGCCTCGTTGATTTTTTCTTTTCTGGGATCACAGAATTACATACGATGTTAGACTTGACCTTTAAATTTAAATGTCTAAGATTGTTTAGACATGTAACTGATCCCAGAAAAGGTGCAATGAAGATTTTTAAAAATACCTTTTCCTTGGAGGATTCTTCTGCACCCTCAAGCTCCATGTCATCGTCCTCAGGAATAGTCTCTTTCTGATCCTTTTTATCATTTGCATCGTCATCATCCTCCTCCTCAGACTCACTCCTAGGGGGGCTACTCTTAGCATCTTCTCTCTCTGATGATTGCTTCTGTTTCCTTCCTGCTTTGCCTTCAGGTTTCTGCTTCCGAAAGTGTTTGCTTTTAAGGCTCCGTTGAATAATCAGTTAGACAAAAAGAATAGTGGTGCATGATACCAATTTCCAAAATGCAGTTATCCCAAATATGAGGCAATATATCATCTAGAAGGGCATAGTTACAAAAGTAATGGTGTCCGTATAAGGTACAAAGTAAAAATCCATAGAGTTTGTGACATGTATTCACCAGGATATTGTGAAACAAACTTAACTAATTGTGATAACATTGAAATTAGGTGATGGTATGGGCCAACCCCCTTGGTTTGCTCTTATCGGGTTTGGGGTCACAACCTTAAAATTCATTAAGTTTATGGATTTGGCAATAAAATACAAAGTAAATATATAGAGACTGGAAAGAATATTTGAATGATATGGATTGAAATTCAAAAGAGAAAATTTATTGTGAAAAGTAATATATAGATGTATGAACTTGGTGTAGATTTTATAAAAATCTATTAACATCATGAACTTCATCACAGTATAAACATCTAACAAAATCTATTAAATTCTATGAAGATCCATTTTGGGTACACCTATACAAGAGGACCATGTGCAAGCATATAGTATATATTGTAAATGTGACTATTGCTTCAACATATCCACAATTTAAGTTTGTTTGGACAATAGAGTCCTTTAATTACAATTTCAAAACATGCTTAAGCCCCCCATAGAAGTGAGCCTATGAACTCAAGAAATTCCATAGTTCAATTTCTTTGGGGCACTAGAATCCTTTGGTGGCATTTCTGAATATGCTTAGGCACTCCATAAATCGTGACCAATGTAGAGTAAAAAAATACTATATAGAGAACAAAGAGCAGTTACATTAGTGTAATTATTATGAGGCGTAAATAACTTGGTATTTACATTATTATGTAAATAACTTGGTATTTCAAAGTTGTTGAGCTTTAAACTCAGGCATATACTGACCTTTGCTGGGCTATCTGCAGTTGCATCTGTGAGGCGTTTACTTTTTGTTACCTTGCCTCGTTGATTTTTTCTTTTCTGGGATCACAAAAATAAGTACGATATTAGACTTGACCTTTAAATTTTGATGTATAAGATTGTTCAGACATGTAACTGATCCCAGAAAAGGTGCAATGAAGATTTTTAAAAATACTTTTTCCTTGGAGTATTCTTCTCCACCCTCTAGCTCCATGTCGTCATCCTCAGAAATAGTCTCTTTCTGATCCTTTTTATCATTTGCATCGTCACAATCCTCCTCCTCAGACTCACTCCTAGGGGGGCTACTCTCAGCATCTTCTCTCTCTGATGATTGCTTCCGTTTCCTTCCTGCTTTGCCTTCAGGTTTCTGCTTCCGAAAGTGTTCATTTTTAAGGCTCCGTTGAATAATCAGTGAAACAAAAAGAATAGTGGTGCATGATACCCATTACAAAATTGCAGTTATCCCATAGATGGGGCAATATATCATCTAGAAGTGCATAGATACCAAACCCATGTAAGATGTACAAAGTAAAAATCCATAGAGACTACTAGACTAGAGGGTTTGTGACAAATATTCCCCGGGATATCGTGAAACAAACTAAACTGATTGTGATAACATTGAAATTCAGTGATGGTATGGGCCAACCCCCTTGGTTTGCTCTTATGGGGTTTGGGGTCACAACCTTAAAATTCATTTAAGTTTATGGATTTGGAAATAAAATACAAAGTAAATTTATCGAGATTGGAATGGAGAGAATGTTTAAATGATATGAATTGAAATTCTAATGAGAAAATTTAATGTGGAACGTAAACTACATAAATTTTACAAAAAAAAAAACTATGGAGACCCTTGGTGTAGATTTTATAAAACTCTATTAACATCCATGAACTTCATCACAATATATACATCTAACAAAATATATTTAATTCTATGAAAAGCCATGTTTGGAAGACCTCTGATACAAGAGGACCATGTGCAAGCATATACTTTATATTCTAAATGTGAATTATTGCTTCAACAGATCAAGAATTTAAATTTGTTTGGACATTAGAGTCCTTAGATTAAAATATTGAAACATGCTTAAGCACCCCATAGAAGTGAGCCTATGGACTCAAGAAAATCCCATAGTTCAATTTCTTTGGGGCATTAGAATCCTTTGGTGACATTTCTGAAACAAGCTCAAGCACTATATAAATTGCGACCAATGTAGAGTAAAAAAAAAGTACTCCGTACTATATTTTGAACAAATAGCAGTTTCATTAGTGTAATGATATTTCCATTTATTATTATTATTATTATTATTATTATTATTATTATTATTATTATTATTATTATTATGTAAATAACTTAGTACTTCAAAGTTGTTGAGCTTTAAACTCATGATTATACGGACCTTTGCTGGGATATCTGCAGTTGCATCTATGGACCGTTTAGTTTTTGTGACCTTGCCTCGTTGATTTTTTCTTTTCTGGGATAACAAAAATAAAAAAGATATTAGAGTTGACCTTTAAATTTAAAGGTCTAAGATTGTTTAGACATGTAACTGATCCCAGAAATGGTGCAATGAAGATTTTTAAGAATACCTTTTCCTTATCAGCGAGCAACTTATCAGTTGTGATATGAGGAGATTCCAAAAATTCCAACAGCTTCAGAGTGAGCTCTTCCTGCAGAGTTAAAATTAGGGATTTAGGGGCAAAAACATCAAGGACTGTATTGGGCAGCACAATCCATAAAACGTAATCACTATACACCACCTTCTTCGTTGAAGATTTATAAGCGGGAACATTAAGGAGATCACAAAAATCCAGCAATTTGTCTTTGACGCACTTGTCAAACTTATCCCGGAGCCTTCCCCTCTGCTTTTCAAGCTGAAGAAAAACAATGTTCCTCAATGAAAAGTGTGTTCCTTTAATGATATGTATAGATGCAAAACTCATACATGCAACAAGCATCAGAAAGTAAACCTCATTTACCTCATCTTCAGCCCACGCATATCCAGAAAATTGACCTATATTTTTCTTCAAAATACGTGCCTGGAAATATAAAGAGCGGATGTTTGAGGGCTTAAGGGTCATGATTCATACAAAAGCCTTGGAGGTAAAAAGAAGTGGAGCATAAGAGTTGTATGACCTTTGCTTTCTTTCCATAAAGAATGTTGTGGAGTATCTGTAGGTTTTCATCAGGTTTCCTCTTGGACAATTTATAAGCTACTGTGATGCTCACAATCATTAAATGATATCAGTGTGCTTGAAAATGAAGATTGTAAAGCTAAAGCCATTAGTCAATTTTCCATTGAATCCACTAAACTAGGAGTTTAGCTCAACAATGTGAAGAAAAACACTGGTCTCCTTAATGTAAGTGGATACGGTGGCCGATTTGTTAGCGGTATAATCGTTGTTCAAAAGAAAATGTGATAATGTGTGATATCCTGATGCACGAATAACCACCTCATGTGTGTGTGTGTGTTTGTGTGTGTTAAAGCCTTAAAGAAGGATGTAAACTTAAGGTCACATTACTTGTGCACTTAAATTTAACCATTTATATTCACTTGAACCTAAGAAAAAGATGAAGTCATAATCAATCTCAGTAATGGCAAACAAAAGTGAGAAAGAATACCATTTGGGATGTCCCTAAGCTGCATTCCTGGACCCTACATTTTAACCCAATGAAAGTGTCCATAAAAAATAAAGAAAGTGACAAATACATGTATTTCCACATAAATGAGACTTGACATGATGCTTGGGAGTAAGAAATCAAATCATATGGCATGATTTTAAAATTAATTTGATTATTTTCAAAGAGGAAAATGGCAGCGCAACAAAGTTCCACATGCAACTTTCAATTAGCCTGAATCCATTGGGGATGTGACAAGAGTAGCCCCTTGACTATTCTACACCCTATTCCCCTTTCCCACATCATGCTGACTTCCCATTGGAATCTGGCGGTTCTCATTGGTATTCTAAGATATATGAAGCATTATTCCACTCACCACACCCATAGTGAGTTTGGTTTAAGTGGATTGTGTTCGACGAGGGGTGTGTTAGTGTGATAGTTGCTGAGAAGAGTACGAGATATGACAGTAGAATAGAACTTCTATTATAACAGTATTATTTATTGAACTTGTTTGGAGAACAAGAAATCAACTTTTGGTACTCCCACATATCCAGTTTTTTGTGTCAAAATTTTCATGGCAACAAGAACAATAAAATTAAAACCGTATGGCTAAAATGTATACACAAACACCAACAAACCCAGCAGAATACCACAAAAAGTTGGGTATGGGGTGAATGCTACTTGCTCGGAAGTAGAGATTCTGTTTCCAAGAAAACCGAATATCCCATGCCAGAAGCAGTAGGCTGAAGTACGAAAGCTAAAATGTGAACAAACTGCTTCCTCCCCAAAACGGCTTTTCTTTACTCCATTTTACTATTCATCAAAGTAAAATCTCCCCTCCCAAACTAACATTTCCAAAATTGGTACAAAATTAAAAAAATAAAAATTACTCCGTATATATTTAAAAAATACATAAAAATTTCTACAAAAAAAGTGACTTGAACAAAGGATCAATAATAATATTTAAAGAAAGTCTAACCGTTTGAATAATGAAGAGAAACCTTATTATTATGTTGGCACAGAAGGAGTACATTCATTCAATGCATAATCATTTGATAAAATAAATTGTCCAGTCATCTTTTGTTTTGTAGAATATTTCAACTTTGTTTTCTTAAAAGAAATTATTTTCAAATTTTACACAAATTATTAAATAAATTGAATTGGAAAAAAGCTTTGATCAAATCAAACATAATAAACCGCAGATGGAACCTTTTTCTGGGAGGGAGAGAGTAAAGACATTAGCTACCTTCTGAATGGAGAGAGGTTTAGCGGCAGAAGAAACCGGAGAAGAACCCGCATAAAAGCGGTCCACACTCTTCCTCTCCCTGGTGGGCCTCAAGGAACTGGAGCTGGGTGTTACCGGGGTTGAAGGTTCCAAAATCCTTTTGCCCTTCTTCTCCTTCAGATCTCTCGTCTCTCCCCCCTTTACTTCTTCTTCTTCTTCTTCTTCGGGTTTCTCGGAGCCTTCCTCCTCCTCCGCATCATCCTCCTCCTGTTCTTCTTCTTCTTCTCCGGATTCAGCTTCTTCTGACTTGTCCTCTTCCTCCTGTGGAAAGTGCTCCACTTCTTCTGCGGATTCTTTCACAACAACCATTGATGAATGGTTGCGGGAATGAGATGCTGGATTGGTTAGTATAGGAGATGGAGGATGAGGAGTGGGAGGGTTTTGATGATGGGGGAGTAATTGATTGATTTTGGGAGGGAATATATCCAGAAACCCCCGCCCCATTTTGGCGCCAATAGTGGTGCTCCAATATCCATCATACATTTCGCCATACCCAAAGTATTTAATTAGGGGGTGTTTGTTTTTCTGCCAGAAGACCTTCTTGCGTCTTTTGTCTGCGCCGCGCAGACGCGCGCAGATGATGAGCTCTGCAGATTGTTTGTTTTTTGGAAGACATTTCACTCAAAAAGATCTTCCTAGCATCTTCTTGGAGAAGACATTAACCAATGTCTTCTAACATCTTCTAACATCTTCTCCTTTTTTTTCTACTTCTCTTCACCACCACAACCATCCACCGCCACCGTCCACCACTACCACC
>OOIL02006765.1:848987-897781 GCA_900332095.2 Cuscuta campestris | reverse complement strand
CACCACCACCCTTCACCACCACCCTCCACCACCACCACAATCGTCCATACACCACCATCGTACACTACTACCATTAATTTATATAGCAATCTACAGATATTAAAAAACAAACAGTCTTCTTCTTGAAGACCGCAGACCTTCGGTTCACCACTTCTCCTGCAGATGTCTACAGTAGTGGTCCGCAGACTGTAGACCTTTTCCTGCAGAAAAAACAAACACCCCCTTACTCTTATCTACAAGGGAGTAACTTATAAGCTTGCGGATCCCTTTGAGGCTCTGACACCTTAGGTTGAGGATGAGATGGTTGATTTGATTTTTTGAATATTTGAATATATTGTATCAGATTAAATCTGGTTTGATTATAATATTATTTAAAGTTATTTATGATCTGATCTGATTTTAATATGAATAAGTAATAAGTTGGAAAATAAATTGTACGAAACAAAGCCAACTGCCTTTCTAACCCCTACCCCTATTTCCCGTCTCTGCTTCCACGCCCTAGATCGACTATCACTGATTGACTGCGGGAATTCATTTAGCCAATTGATTATCCAAGGGAGGTAGAGGAGTGATGGGACTGAGAGCCAGGGTAAGGGTGGGGAGAGAGTTTAAAGAAGTACTCCGTAGCAATTATCAATTTCGCGAATGAAGAATCGTAAGTACCTCAAAATAGTGGTGGTACCACAGTGTCAACAGTAACGAGTTTTACTAGAACTGTGTCACTATAAAAATATGTATGTTGTTAATTTGATTATTGTATATGTAAAAAAATTAAATGTAGGGATCGGAGAACAATTCTGCATGATCTATTAGATTGTCGAATCATTCAACCCGATTTAATGGATATTATTGCAAAAAAGAAAATTATGATGGACAAGTTGATAACGGATCAGGTAAGTTTTGGGTGAAAACTTTTCTCACACATTACCCAGCCACTATTCATTCATGTTTATTTTAAAAAGTACATTAAAATTGAAATCATAACTAGGTCGAATTCATTCCAAGGAAGCCCTAAAATCATAATTAGGTCAAATTCATTCCAAGGAAGCCCTCCGTTCCATTTCATGCATTCTAAATGTAATGTTTAGAAGGTTTATTGGTTTGGATCTTAAAAGTTTGTTTATTTGTGAGATTCTATCTTAAATACCAACATTATCACTAAGCTCTTTTTTAAGGCGCTTTTTGTTTGTGCTTCATATTTTTATTTCGGCATTCTATGATTTATGAAATTAATGATTAAAAAACCATTATTAATAGTTTTTGTTTTCAACTGCAAGTGTGGGTAGATCGAATGATAAGTGTGATATGTGTAACGGATGATGGTGGATCGAATGATAAATGTGTACTTAAAAGATAGATGAGGGTGAAGCTCCATCCAACTAAAATCCGACCCGTTGTCATCCTTAAATAAATGTGTTCTTCTCATTTTTTATATTTTCACAAATGAAAGTGTTCGCAATAAAATTAAAAAATTCTTTTAACAAAAAGAGTATCATGCAACTATCAAGTGCGCTTACATCAATTTCCTAGATATGTGTAAAAAAACATACAATATATAAAATGATTATGATGTAATTGTAAATTGTATAGTTTGGATATAAAAGGGAGGGATTAAAATATTCGTGTCGAAATTCATATCCAACTCGAACATCATGTGTCTCCAAGTTCGTTGATTTAGCACAAGGTCAGTACATAGTCTAATATGAAGATATAATGTTGTAGTCTCAAAAAAAGCTTCACATTTTTTCGTTTATGTTGTCTCAAAATAAACTTCACGCTTTTCTTTTAAATTATTAAGAAATGAAACATATGATTTGCGAATATTCTTGCATGTCTACACATTTCAAGCTAAACATTTTTATTTTTTAATACTCGTATAACATTTTTAAAAAAACATAAAAATAAATCATAAATTTATTTCAAGGTCGTGAATAGGAGAGTTGATATATCCACCCTCATTTTAACTAAATTCACTTCATTTGTGTTAAGTAGATAATTTTACCCTTAAAAATACTAAAGGGAAAATTTAAATGCAAACCAATTTTTAAGGAAAAAAGTGTACATTTAACATAAAAGAGTATATTTAGCCGAAATAGGAATGGATATAACACCTCAATCAATTTTACACTACAAGAAATGTAGAAAGTGTCTATACTTTTGAGTATTCTTTAGGGAATAACCTCTTTATGGAAGCATCACAATTCTTTTGACATCAACATTTGATATGATATTACGACATCGAATATCCACGATGCACTCCATAAATGGTTCATCCCCCCTAACCCATCCTCGTGTTCGCCAATTGGCAACAGTAAAACTATTACCAATTCAAATTTAAAAAAAAAGTTGATAGTTTAAAGAAAAAGACAAGACATGCACAATTTTAAAGAAAGATTGGAGCATGACTAACACACATTGAAGTAAATTTGAAATACTAACTCAATAGTGTCAGTAGCATCCATCAATAGAATAACAAATAACTGCACTCGATAGCGAATTCCACCTCATCTCGGAGGCAACTAATGCGTGTTTCAATACTCGGGGTATTACACCACATCTGGTTGTTATACATGCACCAAGTTCTAAAAAAATAAACCGAATATCTGGTGTATAGAAAAATAAATAAGATTCGCAGATAGACGACGACATAATGGAATTCCAAAACCTCATCAACAAAATTTGATGAGGACAAGTCATTCGTTCTCAGGAAGCTTGGGGCTACTGTCACCACGCAACTCACTCTCGCTGTACAATCCTGTCTGAACAGGAATGTCCGTTAGCTGCTGAGATGACAACAGTGCGTCTGCAATTGCTCTTCTAGCCTCCTCTTCCTCTCCTTCGCCGCCATCCTTTTGCTCTTCTGTTGCGGCTTTTTCTGTTTTGGGGGGTGCCACAAAGAAGGGTATCTTTCCTCTCTGCCAGTCATGGAGTACCATCTTTGCAGCAGTCATTACATCTGGTTCTCCTCCCTGTGCAAAAGAACAAGAATTGTTTCAAACCACATGTTCTTTTCCTTGTTAGGGAGTTGAAGATTATTTTGGGATGGATGAAAAAGAAAAGTTTGGAGTTTATTTAGCAATGGAGGAAGTAAAACAGACTACTGCAGGATATGTACACTAGGGTGGGCACAACTTGGATCCAGAAAACCAAGAAACTTAATGGAACCGTGCACTAAGGTTTTGGTACTGGCCGTTTGGCATTACTTATTTAAGGCTTTAATTCTTTATTGTAGTTTGTAAGGTTTGTGCGCTAGAACATAAAGTTCCAGTCACGCACTGGAGTCGTGCCTACCCCTTGCACAGCCTAAGCAGTTAAAACATGGGACATATAACCCTATTTCAGTCATCATGTTCCTCAAAGCCACACTTCCTTGAAATTCACCCTTGCATTAGAGGGCATTCTACAAGCTAATTAGCATTTCTGTGCACTTGTGTGCTTGTTTGGGTTTGTTAAGTCAAGAGCATCAAGTAACAATTCGATGTGAACTTACCTTCAAGAGTTTGCCTGTTGCATGGCATAGCTGAAGAAGAAAGTCACTTTCATCTTTCCTACAAACATCATTGGGATAATCAGCTTCAAGAATGGGTGCATTTATGGAGGCAAATGCACATAAATAATGCTTCAACATGAAAAAAGAAGTCCGGGGTCACCACCAAACCATCACGAAAAGGAAATTTACCCTACGATCTAGTGAGACTATTGACTTATTAGTTGAGAAAAAAATCTTGAAGAACTTCTTTAAATCAAGCAAGAAAATGAAATCACTCATGAGAGCAATATTACCATTCCTTTATCTTATATGCTCTTTCAAGATGCTCCTTCTTCACACGGGTCAGCACTTCACCAATATGCTCAGAAGCATCTTGCAGGTTTGTCACACGTACCTGAAGATATAAAACCACAACACAAAATGAATACAAGTCAACCCAAGTAAAGTTCAATAAGCCAGCATGACAGATTTTCATAAAAACCATTCCAATTATATAAACATCTGTTTCTTTCAAGTTTTATTAACTGGATTATATATACAATGAAATGGCCATGAATCACATACCACGCCCTTCAAGACAATATCTGTTTCAGAATCTTTACTTTGATACACAACACCAGGGCAGTCAATCAGGAAGATCCGCTTTGTGAGAGTTATGTATTGCCAGACTTTGGTCTCTCCAGGGATAGGAGCCACCTTGCAAACCTATTTTTAATGGACACAGTGTCGAATCATTCAATGAGTTAAATCTTCCATAATAAAAAAAACATCGCCTGCATACTTGTGCAAAAAAATAAGTGCATATCCAGGTTTATACGGAATAGCCAAGACACTTTGTACCACTCAATACCAATTATTGCAAGCGTTAAGCAAACATCATTCAAACTACTCCCTATAATATATGAGAGATCGTACATTCTTTGATCGCAATGTGTTAATAACTGACGATTTCCCAACATTAGGATAACCAACAAAGCCCACAGATACTGCCTGCTTGTCACTCTTCAACCGAGCAAACTGTCTCAATACTGACAACAGAGGGCCCTGAAATCATAGTTTGAAACAACACCAATTAGATTATTATAGACTTATAGTCAACTGGCATGAAAAATAATACGAGTATATATAACATCTAAATTTCTATATGCATAGAAGCATAGGCATGGGCAGTTAGCTTGGAGATGATTTTACATTGATAATATGAAGCATGAAATAGGGAGTAGGCTACATCTCAGAGACCAACATTGTGGAATAAAGAAAACACACACCTAAAGTGAAGGTACACATTGTCCATCCAAATGATATCCTTTGGCACATTGCATATTCAATGACACTAGTTGACAGGAAAAAAAAGAATGAAGAGTACATGTAACCGCGGTGTCTACCTTGCCAAAGGATTTGGTGACGCTCGCATGGAATGCTATGGTGGGATATTCCTTGGACAAAACCCTTAGCCAGCCACTAATAGCCCAAGCCGGAACTAAATCACACTGTATAAGGGCATGGTTACCAATTCAAGTGTTTGATTACATTCTCAAAGCGTTCTAGGAAGAAAAAACATGCACGCACACTCATGAATCTAAATAACCTATCAGCCAAGGCAAACCTTGTTCAGGAGAAGAATCACGTGCTTATGCTTGCAGTTCTCTTTCAAATGTTTCTCAAGATGGTAACATCTTGTACCTTGTGGGTCTCTGGCATCTAATACCTGTAATACCATATCTGTAAGTACCACTTCATTCCTCAAATACTTGAATGGCTACTTGTGACAATAAGATAACTTTTGAGCATTGACATATTAAAAGCAAATACATTGTGAAAAGAATTATCAGGGTGTGAATTTTTTATAAATTATATACAACTATGTTCCAAAATGATTGTTATCTTACTAGCGTAATTGCATATCCAACCCCTAGGTGAAATGTGGTGAAATAAAAGTTATGCATTGTTCAACTTTGCTTCTAACTAAAAGGTGGTTGAAAACACACTAATGAACCTGAACAACAATATCAGAAGAGTCTATGACTTTGTAGAGCTCGCCCCATATGCGTTTACTTTGACCCTTTTCAAACATGGTATGTCGTACAGCATCTCTAACCCCATCTTCATTTCCTTCCACGTGACCACTTCCACTGTGCTTCTCTTCAAATGAATCTGTTGAGTCACAAATGAAAAGAAAAATTATTAAAAAGAAATCAGCCAATACTAGGTGCAGGTATTAAACAGAATTAGAGAATCATCTAATAAACCTTGAGAAATATCTGCCTTCTTTAATAGTGATTCATAATCTAATGCCATAAGCTTTGGGCGTTTCCTCTTCCCTTTAGGTCCAAACACATCAGCGAAAGGCTCGGTGTCAAGCAGGTGAACTCTTGCTTGCTTCACCAAGATATGCATAAGAAAGATGTAAATTAACAACGATTATAAATATATTTTACTCCCTCCATCCTACTTTGTCACATTACAGATCTAAGATGTTTTACTAAAGAATATTATAGTAGAATTTTAAAACAAATAATTAAATTTATATATGTAGTATTTAAAAGGTACATCAAAAGCTCTATAAAACAGGGGGTGACATGACTAAGGTATTTTACCGAATGCTCATTGAATTGTGGAAAGGACAGAGATAGTGCAACAGAGGGAATAATATACAAAGCACAAGTTTATTCTGCAGCCCATTGTGAACATCGATGAAGCACAAGTGCGGGGGAGCGACTAGTGCGCGTGTGCGGAAATTTTCAAAAATAAAAACCAGGGTGCGGGTGCGGTAATGGGTGCGACAAATTTATTTATAAACATTTCTATTTATATTAATATTTTTTATAAAATACGTACAAAATAGATAGGAAACATAATATAAGTCACACAATAATTAATAAAACATACAAAAACACCCAATAATTGAGTAATTTATATGTAGGGACAAATTTAGGAAATTTCAGCCTAATTAAAAAAAGACAGAAGAATTGAGCAAGTTCCAAAAGCAAACCCAACAAAGTAAATTAAAAATGACAAAAGGATAAAAAAGGAAGAAAAGAACAAAACAAAAGCAAACCCTAAAGACGGAGTATGACCTAATACGCTTAAAAAACAAAATCAAACAATTTTGAGGCGCAGGTCAAAGGGCAGATCCGGCATGGCCTTTCTTCTTCTCGATTCCGTGTTGCGACTCTGCAAAAAGCTATCGCCGAATACTTCCTATCCATAGCGTCCCAATTTGCCTCCTAAGCAATCCGCAAAAAAGAAAAAAACTACAAAACCACCACACCGCACCCATCGCACACCCACGTGTACCGCCGCACCCAAACCGGAACAGTGCTTTGTGAGCCTGTATTTTGCCGCACCTGTGCGGATGTGCTTCCTAGGTGAACATGATTTCATTTAATGTTTAACAAAATAGTGATACGTCTATCTTTTAAATGATTTAACTAGTCATTTTGAGGTACTAAAGAACCTGAACGCATTCCTATACAAAACTAGGCATGACCGCATGACCTAAGCATTTGAAATTAAATGTCCGACCAAATAAAAATAGGTACAGAGTTAAAATAAAGAAAAATCATACAAAATTAGTGGTGAGTGATGGATTCATGTACCCACAGTGCATTTAGCAATATAGTTATGCACCATTCAACAAAATCCCATAATATGAAAGGACAGACACAAAAAAGCTTGGAAATCAATTGAGTATTAATACAATCAGATAGATCCGTAAGTACCTTCTGATGATCATTTAAAAGGGACAATGGCAATTTCCTATCCTTCAAGATTACATTGTAGCTACTAGACATCCGGTTTTGCAACTCTTCACGGAAGAATTCCAGCTTTTTCTGATCTACTACTCGTGTATTGCCTACGGAGTTTGAAATGACGTCAGAAAGCAGTCTCAATTTACTTCCATTGAACAAGGTAAAAACAAACAATTATGATATGACTGGTCCTTCATTTTACTAATTGCACCAAAATCCACAAGTTAGAATAGCAAACAATATAAAGGTGTATGCACAATTGCAGAAAAGCTAAAAGTTTAACAAGAATGAGAGAACTGACCGAACCATCGGGGATCTGGTTGAATCCGAGTGGAAGGCAGATCCTTGGATTGGAACTCGTGCTTTAACACTTTCCCCTTCCGATCACGCTTGGGCCTATTGTTGTACATCTTTAGCCGCCGTACAGTGCCGGCGCTACGGCCACCCTTAGTTCCACTGCCATCTCTATTCACATCGAGGGAATGCTTGGGCTTCCCAGATACATTTACGGACTTCTCTCTCTTTGTCATGTCTGTGTCTGCAAATCCATATTACTTATGTCATAAAATTGGATTTGGGTTCTTTAACTTATTCTTATTACTTATTACTTATTCTTATTAGAATCAGTTCACATCAGAGCAACCCAGATCAGAAACAGCTTTAAAAATAACTACATTCAGATCAGATCGACCAGACAAGATTAGAACTTGTTCCAATCAGATCAAAATCAATCAGATGAACAAGCCCTTAGATAAAAGCATTTATCATATAATGCATGCTTTTTCCTAAAATTGAACTATGTCGTAGGCAAGTTGAATAGCTTCTGTAGACTCATACAAACGCAGGGAGACTACATGTGTCTACAGGTGCCTCTAATCAGCATTAACAAGTGTGGAACTCATTCCATTTATTGTAAGCAGGAGGGAGAAAATGATGATCAATGTCAATATTTAATCTATCAAGAACTGAGAATTATATGCTACCAGAGGTAGGTAGAATGAGAAATAATTATGGTTGACGCCAGGATAATAACAGCCTTCAGAGCCACAATTTGCCGTTATCATAATAAGATTCAATTAAACATGAGGAATTATAGGAATGCTCTATTGATGAGCTTATGCAATCACTCATTTAACTTTTTTGCCACATTCATTTAGCGACAGTTTATCTTATGCCCCATAATTCAACATTTCAACCCCATTAAGGCTCTATTCTTTTGAGGGTTTACTCTTAACTTCCAATATTTTCCAACTCAGGGCCAGTCTTGAGACGTCAACGGCCTGGGCCGAGACAGGAAAAAAAGGCCTTAGAAGTCTTCTCCCTAATTCCCTATTGGTCTAAACAATTAAAATATGTAATCTAATTATATTTAAATGACAATTAACCCACTAGTATTAAAAGAAAATAAGCAAATGACAAAATCATAGTAGTATAATTACATAGTGTAAAAGCTAGCCGAGAATTCGTAAAGTTCTCCTTGCATTTTTTAGAGCAAATTGGTTGATCACATCTTAGTGAAATCAAATACACAAATACAAACTCTAAACTTCCAAAAAAAAGATCTTCATATTACTAAATTAATAGAATTTCAGATTTTCACAACAAATTTCATAACATTAGCAGAAATTTCAAATAAAGATTTCAATTTTTCACATGACAAATCCATATAACAAATTGCCAAATTCACATAAAAAATTCATAACAAATTCATAACACAAATTTATAAAGATTAAAGATTTTGCATATTTACACATAACAAAATGTAAAATTCTTAAAGAAATTCTGAAACTAGTATTTTTTACCTCCGTACCTGGACTCCTGGACCTGGAGGATGGAGAGTTTCCGGCGAGGCGGAGTCTGGAGGGCAGCGGCTAGACTCTGCAGCAGTGGAGCGTGTAGGTGGGCGACGGCGTCTCTCTCGGCGACTTCCTTCTGGCTTAGGCTGGGCTGGGCTTCAATATATATAAATAATATTTTAAAAAAATAGGCCCCTTTTATTGGCCCCAGCCCGATCGGACTGCTTGTCCCCTAATGGGCCGGCCCTGCTGGCTGCAGACTGGTTGTTTAGAAATTTATCAATATGCTCAATTTATGTTTTTTAATTGAAAGAAAAAAAAAATACTACCTCCGTCCCATTTTAAATTGCATGTTTGCCTTTTTTCTCCGTCCCAAAATAAGTTGTCTGTTAGTTATTTCGTAAACTTTTAAGAGTAAAAAACCTAAACTATCTCTAAAATAAGTCACTCTTCTCCACATTATCTTCTCATTCATCTTCATCCCTTCTAAAAAGTACTGACAATTTCGGAATATCAATTCTATTTTTCATTTTTCTTAAACTAGTATCACACCCGTGCGTTGCACGGGTCATAGTTACAGTACTAACTTAAGATCATTTTTAGGAATATAAATTGGTATATAATGGAATATAGAAATTTCATTATTTTAAAATATAAAAGTAAAATGATTTACAAATTTCGAAAGACTTCTTTATAAACTACATCACTCGTATGTATAATTTGTGTGAACATTCACTTCGTTGTATATCAGAATCTTCAAGCCATTGCGATTTATTACTCTTTAAACTGCAACATACACTTTCTCATGACTAAATACCAGTTTCCGTAACAATAATTCAATATGTTTTAGATATTGTTCTTGATAATAATTCAATAATTTGACTTATCTAAGTAATAATTCAACATATTAATGTATTTATTTTGGAATTCGTATTTTTTAATTTTATTTTCGTATTTAAGTGGTACAATTAACTTAGCCTATGGTATTTATTTTTTATTTTATTTTAGATCACTTACCATTTTTACACGTATCCATGCTTGTAAATTATAGTATTAATAGTATTTATTTTAGAATACTTATACAGTTATACCATTGTTACACGTTTCCATACTTGTAGTATTAATTGATAGTATTATTTTGTAGTTTTCTATTTTATTTTTTTATTTAAATGGTATCATTTACTTACCGTACCGTATTTATTTTCTAATATATTTTAGAATACTTATCGTTTTAATAATTATTTTATTTTCTAATTTATTTAGAACACTTACCTAATTTATTTTAGAACACTTGCCATTTATTTTATTTTGTGTTTAAATGGTACCATTTGCTTATCGTGGTGACATACCATTCAGTATTTATTTTCTAATTTTCTAGTTTGAAAACTTACCTTTTTAAAAAAAATCATGTTTTTAAAGTATAGTATTAATATTAATTTTACAGGTTTTTATTTTATTTTCGTATTTAAATCATACTAATTACTTACCAAACCACATTATTTTCTAATTTATTTTAGAACACTTATCATTTTTAGATGTACTCTCTATGTCCCTAAATAGATTATAATTTTTTTCTCTCTTCTCGATAACTTTTGTTTGTTTACACGATTTCATTAAGTATTTGATAAAATAAAATATTCTTATCACTTCTTGTTTTGTAGAACTTTTGACGTAGTTGTTTAATATGTAATTTTTATATCTTATTGATATATCAATTTGTAAATAAAATGATTTCAAAATGTAAGAAATTTTACTACGTAACCCGCAATTTGTAATCAAATTGGGGACGGAGGGAGTATTTTATTTTCTCTTTTATTTTAGAACACTGACCTAATTTATTTAAGAAAACTTACCATTCATTTTATTTTTGTTTTTAAATGGTGCTAATTGCTTACCATACCATATCTATTTATTTTCTAATTTTCTAATTAGAAAATTTGTCATTTTTAAAACGTTTCCATTCTTTTTAAATTATATTATTAATATTAATTTGTAGTTTTTTAATTTATTATTTTATTTAAATGTTATCATCTACTTACCGTACCATATTTATTTTTCTAATCTATTTTAGAAAATTTACCATTTTTACGCATTTGTGCTTGTAAATTATAATATTTTTTAATGATAAATAATTAATTTGTAGTTTGTTTGAAATAAATCATTTTAATCCTGCTCATACTTTATTAATTTGTAATTTTTAAATTTTATTTTAATATTTAAATGGCAGTGTATTTTATTTCCATATTTCAATTCTCCAATGGTTCACTACTATTTAATTTAATTTAATTTAATTTAAATGCTTAAATGGTGTAACATTTAAATAAAAATAAAAATGAAAACATACTTAAAATGGAAGGAAAACATTAAGGTAAAATAATTAAACTACCATTTATGTTGTCAACATTTTCCATATATGAGTCTCATGCATGGGCGGGAAAAAGTTCATGTCTTTTTAAATAATGTATAGATATGCTCAAAAATCAAAATGGACGATTTAAAACGGGACGCAGGGAGTATATACTGACCACCTGCACCACTGCACGACGCAATATGGAACGGAGCAGATCAGAAAAAAGCGGCTGAACTCTGGTTCTTATTCTCCGAACAGCGGCGGCGGATTCGGTGCGAAAGAAAAAGAGAGTGAGAGAAGGGCAGGTCTAGGGGTGAGTGGGTGACGGGCTTAATTAAAAAATCTTTGTCAATGGGTAATGAAAAATGGGAAAATAGAATAGGTGCCCCTGTGGTTCACAAAAGGAGCACCAAAATCTCATCTACTTTTAAAAGTTATTTATAAAACCCTTGTGGTTTTTAAATAGTACACAGATGCCCCCTCTTCCCTATTTTTAAACATAAAATGACATTTCTATCCTTTGTTTTTCTCTATCTTCAAGTTTCAATCTTTTATTTAAAATTTTTGTTATACAAATAAATAAAATAAAATATACGCCTTCTTTCTCAAATTAAAAAATTTCATTTAGTTCATTTTCAAAAAAATATTTTTTTAGAAAATGTTATAAAAGAAAATGAAAAATTTAAAAATGAAATAAAATACACTTTTTCATTATAAGTAAAAGTAAAATAAATAAAATAAAAAATTAGATTACATATACTCATTGTATCTCTAATTAGAAATTTTAACTTATTTTTTTTAAAGTAAAATTTTTTTTAAGGAATTTAAAAGAGGAAGAATAGAAAGATGAAATAAAACGGGGAGTTAAAGAAAAAGGTTGTTTTATATATTTTTCTTTCTTTTCATTACCTTTTCAATTATTATTTTTTACTTTGTACATATTCCGTAATATTTTATTTTTATTTTTCTTTTGTAACATTCTCCAAAAAAAACTTTTGTTTTCGAAAATACATTATGGAAAATTTTAATTTAAGATGACAAGCGTATATTTTATTTTATATATTTGTATAATAAAAGAAAATAAAATTGGGAAAATTCAAGATCGAGGAAAAGAAAGGGTATGCATGTCATTTTTGCTTTTAAAATAAGTAAGGGGCATATGTGCTCTATTTAGAAACTATAGGGACTTTACAAATAACTTTTGAAAACAGGAGGGGTTTTGACGCCCTTTAATACGTACTAAAACGTTTTTCTCGTTTCTACGGAGTATTTTTATCAAAAAATTTGATTGTATTTATTTTCAATTCAATTTATTTAATGGCAGAGATAAAATTAAAAAAATAAAATTTATAGAAATCATCTTAAATAGGACCAAAACATAGAGAAAGTACGAAAATAAAAATTTCATGTTTTATTCCATAAATAAAAATTCGTACTATGGTAATATGACGTTGTATATGTGCATTTTACTTAATGTACATAGAGAGCTTTAAATGGGTTCACCCATACTTTTAAAAACCTGACTGGACTGGCCGGTATTTTTTTCAAAACTTCACTCCATGGGGGTTTGAACCCAAGACCTCTAAGCTATTTGGTTGAGTTCTTAACCATCCAACTAACGGTGCTTGTTTTTAGAAATTTGTATAATTGTTTATAATATTTCATAATTAATAAAAAGATTGAATAAAAATTCCTTTTCAATTTTAAAAATACTCCGCAATACTACGTATTATATAGCTATGAGTCAAACACAAAAGCATTGATATTTTTTTAATATTATTTTTTAATAGTAAATTTTATCTTTTAATTTAGTAAAATAACTCAAGTATATTAATATAAATTTAGTCAAATATTATAAATTACTCTCTTTATGTATTTATATATGAGAGAGAGAGAGTATATATATATATATATATATATATATATTGGTTCCAGTGAGAATAAAATCTAATGAAAGAAATAAGAATGAATAATCACCGTTAGATCTGTCAAATTTACATGTCAGATACGCTATTGACTATGGGCATTTTTGGGATTTAACATAACATCCTTCTCTCATCCCATTAATTGTGATAGCCGGATCCGCACATTTAGCGAACGATCTATGTTTCCTTTTGTTCCAGAGATCATTTTATTCAACCAAAAGAGAGACAAGAGCGAACCGGAAAGGGAAGGAGAGACGACAATTGGGTGCGGCGTCGAGGCTGCCGTTGAAAATTAGGTTGCGGTTGCCGGGGCATGAGTGCAGATGCAGTGAGGGATGAGATTTTGAATCACCGATGATTTACAATGGCAATTGGCAAGGAGCGATTGCGGTGGACGGCAACGAGAATCACTTCCTTAGTTATACGGGGTAATTTTGCTTTATCTCCAACAATGATTAGATTCTCTTCCTCTATATATTCTTGGATCTTTCAGCTTATTTAATTTGGGTTTTCTCATAGCTTTTGGGGGTTTTTAAAAAGGAGTTATAAGCCTTTCTTGATTTTTTCCATCAGTCGTACCCGTTTGAATTTCTTTGATTGATAGCACTCTGTTCTGCAAAAGTCAGTTTACTATCTCCATTGTAAAGTTAATTTTATATTTTTTGCTCTTTTGTCAGCGAAATTAATTCATGGGTTCAAGTATGACTTGTTTTATTTTATATTCTCTTGTTTTTTTACTCTTAAGACTTTTTTTTACTCCTTTTTCTTTCAATTTTTCTCACAGATATAACATAGTTTCTGTCATTTTTTTAGATGGACTTGAAACTGATTTAAAAATCGTTAGTGCATTATAATGACTCTTCCGTGCATCATAACATATTTATAATGCATTTTATGTAGACTCTAGCCTAATTTGTGAAGCATAATATATATTTTAGTGAATTAATCTAACACTTCAGTACACATCTTGTGGATTCCGGATCGTTTGATTTTTGAAGTATGATATGTTTAACAAAATGCCCCAAAGATTTTCCCAAGTCATACCACCAAAGATTGCACACCACATGTTTGACAAAATGCTCCAAAGATGTCTTTGGTGGAAACTACTTCTAGTCTTGTAATTTTGGGTGATTTGATTTTGTTTATCTAATTTATTGATTAGGAATTTGGGTGCGATGTGGCATTTTCTCATTTTATTGCACATAGAGTTGTACTCGATAGTTTTTGGATGGTACTCGCTACGATTTTGTCACGATCTCACTTATATTTTATTTTGATTATTTTACTTGTATTGATTTTGTTTATGTGTGATATTGCATTTTCATAATTTTGTCATGGATTTTGCTATGATTTTGCTTATGTTTTATTGGTTCTTCTAAAATGCATTATGATTTCTTTTGTTGTGACACGATCAGAGTTCAAGATGCGGTATGTTATATGATGATGAACTTGAACAAGATGCATTAATGAGTAAATAAAAAAAGATGCAATTCTACCGGATGAGGATGCATACAAACACATAAACGATGGAGTAAAGTATTTATCTCTGTAGTACAACTAATGCTAAAAAATATTTATCAGTAAATATTGGTGCATATAGAGTACTATTTTAAAGTGCACTTATATTACTGTGTGTTGTTGGCTTAGGGATGCCGATATTGATTTGAGATGAGGATTATGGCGACTATCCTTGTTTTCGTTGTTGTTGGGTTGCTTCATCTTTTTGTGCCATAATCTATTGTAACATAAGGCCTATTCACTAATACGTTGCATGTGATGTTGATTGCCACTACAACAGTTTGCCGCTGGGTGATGTGGGGAATTGTTTATCATGCTCAAATGAAGCCACTTATTGTTCCTATTCTAACAGAAAGAGATTGAAGAACTATGCATTGCACAAAAAGCCATGCATTCTTTCTCTAAGGCCATATTTTTGTACTCATGATGAGGAAGAGATGGAAAGATTAAAAACAAATATGTTGGGCCTTCTTGAGAGGTTGCATAAAAAAAACTTGTATTTAGAATTGTCAAATGTGTAGACAGAACAGTTGCTTCATTTGTATATGATTTGTTTTCTTTTCAAATAATAAAAATAAAATATTGCAGTATCCCTTTTTTGTTCTTAGGTAATGCACTATTGTTTTTTTTTCATTTCTTTTTATACATATGCACTTATAGTCACATAAGGCATGTTCCCATATTTTTATTGTCGTTTGTGATTTTAAAATTTGAGATATGTACAATATCAATTTACCAAATTTCTATAATCCATCTTTGAGTGCAACAAATCAATATTTACTTATGTATATAGTGCCTTTTATTTTTTGGTATCCCTTTTCATCAGCATTGACACTGTTTATTACTTACTTCCTCTTCAAATAGGAAAATAACTATGATACGAATTGATATAAGCACTTAGAACCCCAAGTTATAAATTTAATTAAAATCTTAAATGTAGTATGTTTTAATTCAAGAACCAAATAATTCAATTTATAAAATATGCACTATAATTTTTTTTTAAAATCATCAAAACATTTAGCATGCTATACATATCAATTTGGATTCTACAGAGTATGCACTACAAATTTCTTAGAATACACTGATTAATTTATATAATGCACTAAAAATGAATAATATATAAAAAAACCATCAAAATATTTAGCATGTTATACATATCAATATGGATTCTACAGAGTATGCACTACAAATGTCTTAGAATACACTGATTGTTTTATATAATGCACTAAGAATGCACAATATATAGATATTTACAATAGAGGATAAAAGCATTATGACCAGCAAACAGTGCATTACAAATTGAGATGGCATTTAACGTTATCAATTTCAAGCTATATGCATTAAGATTTTTTTAGAACCTAATTTTGAGATGCAAAATTTTTTTATGAATAAAAGATTAATAAATTCATGAGTATTTAATTAACAAAGGCTAAAATGAATCTCCAATATTAATCTCTAATAATAAACTAAGAAATTTTCAATTAAAAAGAGTCATAATGCAAAGATTTTTAATGAACAAAATATTTTGTTTATTTAAAAAATTTAAGAACAAAAGATTAATCCAATACCTAATAGAATTTTCTTAAAGCCTCAAGATGTTTTAGAAGCTTCATGAAAATTTGTGCGGCTTAGCTAAACTTTTGGGCGGACACGAATGATATATAAAATGATATTACCTTCATGCCCTTGGTCAACAACTTAGTCCTAATTTAATGCACTATAATTATGGCTTTCCTTTTTAAATTCAATTTTGTAAATGCCATCTACAACCAGCCGTATCCCTCTGATGGTTTGAATCCAACCATCCCATTTCATTCTTATTTCTTTCACTAAGCACCATTCTCACTGGAACCCACCCCTATATATATATATATATATATATATATATATATATATATATATATATAATTATTAATATGTTTAAACCACCGGTTCGACCAGTTGAACAACTGGTTCGATCAGTGAACCAGTGAACCAGTGAATCAGTACCTTGACCGGTTCGGTCACCGGTCCGGTTCTCAAAACTATGGGTTCACAAACTTTTTTTCCCTACGCTTTAGAATAGGGAATGATCCCCCAATTTCTATGTTTTTTAATAGAGCAACAGGGATACTGTGTGTGTGATATGTACTCCGTATACTCCCTCCGTCCTAAAATTAATTTCTCATTTGACTTTTCACGGTCTCTAATGCAATATTTTGACCATCAATATCTCATTTTTTATATAAATATATTTTATAAAATTTATATATTTCAAAACTATGTTTCAAAATGAATCTATTGCTAATAAATTTATATGAAAATTCAATGTATTTTTTCCGTAATATACGGTCAAAGTTTAAAAAGTTTGACTATAAAAGTCAAACTGAGAAATTACTTTTAGGACGGAGGGAGTATAACTTTGTATTTTTTAAAATGATTTTTCAATATAAAAATGATATGTATTTTTTTATTTTTAGGAAAATTTTTCCAGAATAATCCCAACTTTCACCCGTCTTCCAAAAATAATCCCAACTTCTCTCTTTATTTATAATAAGCCGAACTTCTTTAATTTTTATCCGTTTTGGGCCTCCGTCTAAACACTAACTCTGCCTTAACGGGAATTTGACGTGGCTTTTACACGGTGGATATTTTACGGTGCCCAGTAATTATCATTAATAAAAACGCTTCCATTAGATGTAGAACCTTAATTGGAAACCCGTACAATTGCCTAGCTCCAGCTTTCTCAATTGAAGGCTTTCTCTCACGCAGAAGACACCAGGTTTCACTCTTTGTGAATTTTCCGATGAAGCTCATATACAATTATGGTGGAAATTTGAAGCATAGACGGACTATAGAGTATGTCGGAGGTAACACTTGTGTTCTAGACGATGTAGATCCAGATAAAATTGGTTATTTTGATCTTCTTGATTGGGCAAAAGATTGTGGAGATTATCCTCCTGTTTCTGAGTTGTATTATGCAAAGCCAAGCTGTGATTTGGGTAAAGGGTTGAAGAGAATATATGGTGACAAAGAGACAATTGAAATGGTGACAGATGGAGAAAAAAGTGGTAATGTTATTTGTTTATATGTTGTGCACCAGACTAAAATTTTTTCTGCTTGTGCTTCAAACCAAAATAGAAGAGATACTAGTCTTATTGTTGACAAAACTCCCCGTAACCTGTGGCAGTGTTGGAACCTGTGACAGTAAGCCATTTCAATGTCTTGAGGAACCCTCCATGTTGTGCCAAAGGGTGCTGTTAATACACCCAAAAGCAATTCACGACATTTTTTAAACTCCCCGTAACCCAAGTCAATTCACGAGATTGTTTAAACCCCCCGTAACCCAAGTCAATTCACGTTTGGACGATAGTAAAGAGTCATAGCAACTCTAGTACGTACTTGTACTAGAAAACACATTAGGGTAATTCCACCTAAACAGTAAAAAATATTTACGTGGGGAACATATTTACTTGTTATATCATCCAAATCAAACAATATCACTAAGTCATAAATTATTGAATGTCATAACACTGCCAGATACAATAACACAAGCATATCCAAATACAAATCTCAACTTATTTCAAGCATACCCAAATACAAATACATATCAAACATACCCTTCAATGTTCAAATCATACAACAACATATCCAAATACAAATCTCAACTTATTTTTATCACTGCTAACACAATAACAAGGATAAAAAAGTTTGCCACAGACATGAGAACTCCCATCTTCAACCATTCTTCATTCTTTTAGAGCAAACTTTTGACTTCATGTCTCTGTTCTGATACCTCTTTCAACAAAACAGGCGCCAAATCCTTCAATTGATTCACAAGCGAATTTAGATCATTGTTATCATTGCGCAATGGACTCACCTCTTCCCATGTTGGTGTCTTGTGGGACCCATGGGTTATGCTTTGGCCAAAGATCTCTGTTTCTGCCTCTGCGTTTCGCTCAAGAGCATCCTTCCAACATAACCACTGACTGCAATTGACACAAGCATAGTAAGGCTTCATGAAGTTCTTTGCTGTCTGCGCTACTTTGATTTCAACCTCCGTATATGATTTACACTTTTTGCAATAGAAGTTGCATTTAGAGGATGGTGACTGTTTGGATGTAGACCCCATTGAGCACTACAAGTATACTCCTGCTTCTCCCTTCCAAAGATTGATGCACCAACCTGAAATAATCGCATAAGTCAGATTTTTTTTTTGTTAAAGAGAATTTTTATTAAAAAGAAGAAAAAAAAGGGGTTGCTCAGGCCCCAACAAAAGAGCCAAACAGAAAAAACATCTAAAATAACAGTGATACACCAAGAAACAAACAAAAGAAAAAGAATCCATGAACGTAGAAACATTTAAAAGAAAGGCCAAAGCTAAGTCCAATCAATCTCAGCTGGTCACATTAAGGCATCTCTTCCCAAAAGTGAGCTGGACTAAAGGTGAGCAGATGGAAACAATTACTGATCCTTGAAGCATGGTATTCACCCAACTTCCAAGCGTAATCATAGATTGAAAGTCAAGCTAAGTTTCTGCAATTCAACCTCCATGGATGAATTGAAATTGAAATCAAATTTCAACCATAAGAAATTTAATTTGCAATGAATTCTTAAGTACGTACTGACTATTTGTGTCTATTACCTTGTGCCGAGCGAAACCCTTATCTTCAGGCAGTGAGAGAAAGCCTTCAATTGAAGCGATTCTACCTCGTTCCAATTAGGGTTCAAGCTGGTGTCTTTTGCGTTTTGACATTTTATCAATGATAATTACATGGCACAGTAAAATATCCACCGTGTAAAAGCCACGTCAAATTCCCGTTAAGGCACAGTTAGTATTTAGAGGGAGACCCAAAACGGATAAAAATTAAAGAAGTTCGGCTTATTATAAATAAAGAGAGAAGTTGGGATTATTTTTGGAAGACGGGTGAAAGTTGAGATTATTCTGGAAAAATTTTCCTTATTTTTATACAGAGTAACAATTTATAATTGAAATAACTTTAAAAGTTATTTGGCCTTTATTGTGATTTGGAGAGTGACATTCATCTTCGAAAGGAAATGGAGGAAGGAGTTGAAGGTTAAAGACGACCTATAAATCTATAATCCATCGGAAAAGGAATTGAAGGACGACGCGAAGCAATACCGGACTCAGGTATATTAATATTCTTGAAAAATATTCTGTAATTTCTTGCTGTTTTGAAGAGATTTTAAATGATGTTCACTATTTAATGTCCAATTTCGGCTTAAAAATTCATATGTTTAAGAAATTTTAATTTGTTCTATGATAGATATGTTTCCCAGAACCCTATAATTTCTTCTATAATTTCGGGTTTTAAATATGTACCCTCTTTGTTGTTCTTTATTTATTTGTTGTCTTAGTTCATGGTTAACTTCAAATGATCTTAGATCTGTTGGAACTTGGGTCAATGATTCAATTTCCTTCAATCATGCTTACTGGTGAATCTGACTTTGTTAGTTCAATTGTGTAAGTTGTGAAGTCTGCAAAAAGTCAGCATGGATGTTGATTTTTCCACAAAAAAAAAAACTGTTTCGAGTGTGGTATTGATGGTTACCTCCATGTCCTGTGTCTGCAATAATAAAGGGTGCTTAGCATTTGAATATTAAGTATCCATTGGTAAAGATTTCTGGGAGTTGTAGTATCCAAATGTTCCGTTTTTCCTTGTTCTTTTTGGATTCTATATTCACGAAAATCTCAAGGGTTTTCATAAAGCAACACTTGCTCCAGTCAACCATACAAAAAAGACCAGATTCCACTTTGCTGCATATGCTTATAGATATCATAGAAATGGGCCAAAAATCTAGATAATGAAAGTTTTCCAGGAAATGTCATATTTCTACATCACTAAGGAGGTCACAGACCTCAATCCTTAAAACCTATTATTCATCTTTTGTAAAATCCACAACTATTTTCCTTATACATAAAGCATGTAGCCTTTGTGATACATCCTTGCATAAAGCAAAGAACCTCAACACATTCCTAATACATAAACTCATAAAGCAAAGAACCTCAACACATTGCTTTATTTTCCTTATACATAAAGCACGTAGATACAATTTGAGCACAATGTGGATCATTATTCTGTTTCTGACAGTCCTTTGTTTGAATGCAAGTTCGTTGTGAATACTTGTAAGTGTGTACTTTATCACCATTCAAGTTTCATTTTGAGTTTTAGGTCACTGAAACTACTTATTATTCACTAAAGCTTATTTCCACAGTGAACTTGAATGGTGCTGAGTTACTATAATGCACATTAAGATTCTACCAACGCTGCACAGCAGTTCTGTCCAAATGTATATATATCTTCCTTATGAAAACAATCTAAAATAAAATTAACATTCTCAGGGGTTTATGCGACTAACTATGATGTGTTTTATAAAAAAATTATTGTATATGAGCTAATTACGGAGTATTATACATAAATGGGCTATGTTTATGGTTGCATTGAACATCATTTTCTATTGAAGATTGCTTTCAAGTGCACAGTTATGTCTTCCAGCTATGCAAACTGTAATATTCATTTTCATACAATTCTTTGTAGTTTTAATATTATCAATTTATACTATCTGATTTGATGTTTCGGGCATTCCTTCGCGTGTCTTTTCGTATTGTAGAACGTACGTGCAATAGTATTGTGGAAGTCCGTTTCCTCTAAGGAACACTCCTGACAGTCCTCCGTGGTGACCTTCTCTTGGGGAAGGTCCTCCACTATGGTCACTAGGGGCTCCCGGGTAGGTGAATTGTCGGTAAGAATGTTTTCCTGCTTTTGAAGCTTTCTCTGCATATCCACTCCAACTTTTTTCCACGTATGACTCTGCAAAAAGGAACTCGTGTTACCAGAAAGAAAGAATGAGGAGGAAAGTAGAGAGTCAGAAGGTGTACCCCCTATTACTTAGTTGAGCTGAGTGGTTGTAATGGGAGTGGGAGGGCCCAGAGGGTCCATCTCCTGGGGCAGTGGGTCCGAAACATCTGCCTTCATGGAGATTTGTTGTCAAAGACCACGATGGAGACCTCCCGTGTCCTGGACTCTTTGTTAGAGTTTTCCCCTGAGCTGCTACTCTTAGTAGAGCTGTCATGCCCGGAGGAACTTCTTTCATTGGATGAGTGACTCTCTTCCTCCCAATCAGGAGAGCTGTTACCCCCTCATTTCCAGAGGAGTGACTCACTAGGTCTTCATTGCCCGTAGAGCGTGTCTCCTCTTCTTTGTCGGGATGAGAGTCGTACAACCCTGCCAATTAAGCCACTTTGGGTCTATTTAGCGAAGAATGGACCAGGGGCTCCGACCCGCAGAGCCTCGCGTACAGAGTGTCCTCGGCAGGATCTGAGATGGATGATTGGCAAGGAACTCCAGAGCTATTGAAGACACTGTCAAACCCCAGGTGTGTACCTTGCAAAAGCACGACCCAAAAGCTCTTGCGGTCCCACTTTTTCACCTTGCTTGGGACGTGGGCAAAAAGAACTCACTTGGGGTGAGGAAAAACGCTCGCATAGGGCACTCCGCTCAGGGTAAAGAAGTGCCGGAAGGATTCGTAGGTTGCCGGAGCCTCTTTCTTAGTGCACCGTAGGATGAAAGTGAAAATAGTCCGGTGGGCGTTGGTGGTAAGCATAGTTATAATGGGGCCAAGGTGAGGCGAGGCGGCAGTTTACCGCCATGATGCCCAGACGACTAGGCAACCTAGGTGGCAACACATAAGAAATCAGCATTGGTGTACATTAGTAACACTAATATAAATATAAACATACTTGTTCTCTAAACCTAATCAAAGTTTCATATACACATACATAAATTAAATATACACAACATAATATGAAAACAAGAAGAATATGAAATACAAAATATGACTAAAACACAATATGCGACTTCTTAGTGCAAACTAAATACTGAGTATAAAAAAAGTCACTCACTAAAAGGCATAATTCAGTTCCAAAAGTCGATGCCTGGACGCCTAGTCGAGGGATGCAAAATAAGGCAAAGCAATATACCATGACGAGAGGAGCGGACCGCAAGGACTCCTAGGCGACACCTTGATACCTATGGCAGTAAGTTGACCTGGCAGGATGTAATGACTATGACAGATCAGTAATAACTCGTACTGAAGTGTGGAAGGGGAGATGGCAACCCAACCTAACAGATTCATAGTGCAAGAGAAACACTTGATAGGTAGTTTGGTTGGTTGTCAGATTGGTGTCCCAAAGAGCACAGACCAGCTCAATAACTTCTGCATTTTGTCCAATTCAGCAATTTTGGTGGTGGGAGAAGGTTCCCAAGTCGCCATGTTAATATGCACCATCTCTAAAGCAATTAGGGAAGAATGGCGAAGAAATTCAAAGAAATTAGGGACGAAGAGGGTCTGAAGTGGCTATCTTCTGCGGAGGCTCGGTTAGGGATTTTGAGAAGGTAAATGTTGAATTGAAGAAGAAGGTGTACTTGAATGGGAGGAGGCAGTGTTGAAAGGGCATAGGCTTCGTTCACAGTCCTAGAGCAACAATGACGCACGATGATGATGGAAACAACTATTGATGGAGTCTGTTCCTTAGGGTGGCTAGGCGCGTGTCGTGACAAGGAACCTTTCATATTTTTGATTGAAATGTTAAGTATAGTTGATTTTATATTTGTAATTTTTTGACGGGACTACTCCTTCGGGAAGGCCCGTATAAGAAACTAAGGGGTTTGTGATGGGTATATTAGGCCTAAGGAATTATTGTTCATGTAACAAGCCTAATGTATGTCTCCAAGTGAGTAGCCTGGTGAGTGACCCATGGGCCAGACAGGCGGGTCAGTCCGTATTGGCCACGAGGCACGAATAACCAAGGCAGGAGGTGCGGTTGCTAGGGTTTGAAAGCTTGGGGAAAGGGTCTTGTTCGTTACCTTAACCAACTCAATCAAATCCCAAGATTTTGGGGACTGATTAGAGTCGAACCAGGAACTCTAACAGACTAACACCCTCTAAGTACCCCCTTAAATATCATAAATTCATAATAAAAACTCGAATTCTTATTGTCAAAGAGTTTGTGCGATTGCCTAATCTTTTATATCCACTATTGATAATATTAGTGTGTGAGAGTCCAATAAAGAATGGCTCGTTTATTGGTTTAAAACAGACTATGATTGGAACCTGTTTTTTTGTTGTTGTTTTTGTTTTTTTTGTTTTTTACACTCACTGTTTCTTGCTTACCACAAAGATTAGAGGCTGTGCGCCAAAAATGGAGAAGAAAGCCGGCGAAGAAGGAACAGAGACGCGAAACAGCATAACATACTGTGTAACAGGAGGTTCAGGTTTCATAGGATCGTGGCTCATTAAATCTCTCCTCCACAAGGGCTACAATGTACATGCCACCGTTCGCCATCCCGGTCTGACAATTCTCTCTCTTGCTTTTGTTGTTGTTGTTGTTGCATTTCCCTTTTATGCATACTCTTGCGGATCGATCTAGAGTACTGCATACTTGGAATTCCTTGCTTTTCAGCTTGTTTGCGCCGTTCACTTAAGAGGCAGTATCTATTTTGCCGCATCCAAACCTTGATGTTTAAATAGCTTATTTGAAAGTAGAAGTCATAATATATCTTAAAAATGATTGTTTACAAGTTGCGAGAAATTTGCAATTGAAATGGTGTTTACCTCTAGGGATTCATCTTATTATGTGCACTCTCAACTTTGACCAGAAAAGGCACTTCATTTGTTAAAATTGTCGGGCCGGCTGAAATTGTTCAAAGCTGATCTAAACGAAGAGGGGAGCTTTGACGAAGCATTTAGAGGCTGTGATGGAGTATTCCATGTAGCCGCATCAATGGATTTCGGTTTACAAGCAAACCACAATATTGGTGAGTTAGTTGAAATTCTAATTTCGACACGATTGAAGCAAAGGAAATGACACAGATGTACATAATTTTAATCTGTTCCGTCTTGAAGACAGTTATGTTCTAGAAAAGGCGATCAATCCAGCAATCAAAGGGACACTAAATGTTCTTAAATCTGTTCTGAAAGCGAACTCGGTGAAAAGAGTTGTGTTCACATCATCAATCAGTACAATGACAGGCAGGTTTCCTTCTGGGAAATTAAGATCCGTGGTTGATGAATCTAGCGACATATCAACACAACATGTGTGGAATACTAAGCCAAGTGGCTGGGTATGTTATCCTTATTTTCTGCTAGTAGTATACTAAGGCATTGTTCTTTTGGGTCGGAAAAATTAACTTCCAATTTTTTTCAACTCTTTGCTAGTTTCTTCCGAACTCCTTTCAGTTTCTTTCAATTCCTTCCAGTTTCTTCCAACAACGACTTAAAAAAAGTATTTATATATGATGAATATACAATAACATTATATATTCAAATTTAACTTCCAACTTTTTTCAACTCTTTGCTAGTTTCTTCCGAACTCCTTTCAGTTTCTTTCAACTCCTTCCAGTTCTTCCAACGACTTAAAAAAAGTATTTATATATGATGAATATACAATAATATTATATATTCAAATTTATTACATACCGCTTCAAATACGGACAAGGATGAATTATATTTTTTTAATCCAAAATTAGAGTTTTCTTACATATTTATTTGGGTGATCATTTCATTGAGTGACTTTTAACACTTTATTTCTTCCTACACTTTTCAACTCCTTCCAGTTTTTTGAACTCCTTCCAATTTCTTTCAACTCTTTCAAGTTTCTCCCAACATCCAACTTTGAAATTTCAATCCAAAGGTGTATTCTCCCAACATCCCTTTTGTTTAGGTGTATTCTCTCACAAAGGTATCCGCCGAAGAGGCTGCATTCAGATTTTCCAAGGATAATGGTATTGATTTGGTGTCAGTAATTTCTCCAACAGTGGCTGGTCAGTTCCTCACTTCTACAGTTCCATCAAGCATTCGGGTTCTCCTATCACCAATAACAGGTAATTCAGGTTTTTATGAGCCCTAACACACATTTTATTGCACGGTTATGTGACCTTCGCGAGGTTTTACATTATATATTTGGACGAATATAGAGGATGCAGGCATGTTTTCAATACTAAATGCTGTGAACTCAAGAATGGGATCAGTTGCTTTAGTTCATGTAGAAGATATTTGCTCTGCCCACATCTTCCTTATGGAGAATGATAAAGCAAAAGGACGGTATCTCTGCTCTGCTCATAATTGTTCCATATCTGAATTGATGCATCATATAAGCAAAGAATACCCTATTCCTAATGCGAAAAGGTTTTTGTTTCATCCCTGTTTTTCTCTGTTTTCCAAACAAGTTAGTGGTAAGCGACTTATTTTTTTCTCGTGTTACAGCCAAGTGATGCGAGAGCAAGATCTACAGCCCCCAACTATTTCATCAAAGAAATTAATGGATCTCGGATTTACTTTCAAGCACAATGTCCAAGAAATCATACATGACGCAATTCAGAACTCTATACAACATGGGTTTTTACCTTGTAAACAATAGTAAGTATTCCCCCCTGAGTTATGCACGAAACAAGTAGACGGTTTGCAGAAACAAGAAGCTTTGATGACTGGTTTGTATATATGATGAACAAGAAGAATAACATGCACAAAGCAAAAAAAAAAAAAAGAAAGTAAAAAACAGGTAAAGTGTTGTTTTTGGATCTAAATATAAATGTTGCATGGGATGTGTTGTAATGTTTATGAGGTACTTCAGTGATTTGGGTATTTTAAAACTGGCCGAACATGTAGGAGGCCGCAAGGTTTGCGTACACACCCTCCGAGACCCTACTCGTGTCGAATCAAACTGGGTTGTTGTTGTTGTTGTTGTTACAATGTCAATCTAATAATTTTATAAATCACTCCTTTCATCTTGTTGGGTTGTCAGTTTTGGCTTTTTGGTCAAATAGTTTATTTTTGGCAAATGTTGTTAGTTGAAATATTTATTGGAAAGTATATTTATGAAGGTGATCTTAAGCCATTGCCAATGGAGCCAAAATGGTCATTTTTTACAATCTTTTAGTTTAGGGCAACTAATGAGCAGCTAAATCAAAATGACTCGTCAAACTTCGGACGGTTCTTACTATGAAGTTTTGTGAAGTAAATGCAGCAATACATCAAAAGTCTGATAAAACATCCTCTGTTTCCTTACTTTCTTAGAGGGGTACGGTTGTGTACCTTTTGACCCCTCCCCCTCCCCACTGCACCCTTGGCGCTCGACTCCAATGGATTAAGGCTCCGTTCCGTTCAATTTATTTTACTGATCTGATCTGATTCTAATAAGTTCTAATCTGATCTGATCTGATCAGATTAGATCTGATCTGATTGGATCTGATCTGATCTGATTAATTATGATTTAATTTAAAATTTCAAATCAATAATTTAATTTGACTTTATAATAACGTTTGAAAATTGTAATGATAATTCATATTATAATATAATCAATATTTTTTATTTAATGATTATTTTTTAATAGAATAAAAATAGTTAATTCATATATTAGAATAATCATTCATATTATAATGTAATAATATTTTTATTTTATGATTATTTTTTTGTAAAATTAGAATTATACATTAGAATAAATATTTAATTTAGATATACTTTAAAAAGTAAATAAATTTAGATAATCAATATATAGAAGAGATAGTATTTTTATTAAAATATCTCATCCTTATAAAAGATCAAAAGTTTAGAAACTCAAATTACAAATAACAATAAAAATATATTTTAAAAGTAAAATTAGATTGACATTGTCAATGTATTTTAAAACTAATTTTTCAGACGTCTAACAATTAAGGATTACTTTCTCAGTTTTCTATTTAACCTATTTCTAAAGTTTATTCTTTTTCATTTTTAAGAATAATAATAATGATGATGATGATGATGATGATGATAATAATAATAATAATAATAATAATAATAATAATAATAATGGTAATAATAATAATAATTCTTGATGGGATCTGATTTTAATAAGTCCTGATCTAATCTGATCTGATCTGATTGGATCTGATCTGGTCTGATTGGATCTGATCTGATCTGATTAGATCTGATCTGATCTGATCTGATTCGATCTGATCTGATCTGATTCGATCTGATCTGGTCTGATCTGATCTAATTTTAATAAGAATAAGAAAAAATAAGAAAAAATAAATTGAACGGAACGGGGCCTTAAGACTAAATAGGGTATCAATGGAGGTTAAATGGTTATCTTTGGCAATGTCTTAGTTCCGGACAACTAATGTGATAAATCAAACTACTCAGGCTTCTTACTTTGTATTAAATTTCGTGAAGTAAATGCAACACATCAAGAGTCTAACAAAATATCCCTTGTTCCTTAGAGGGGTAGGGTTGCGTACATTGTGACCCCCCTCTCCCCCAAAAAAAACCCTCTACGTTCGACTTTAACGGAGTTGAGACTGTACTAGGTGTTTTGTTGTGGTAAATTACTCGGAGTAACAAAGAAGAATTTAATATTCCGTGCATAGTATAACTCATTTTTTATAAACCTACATTATAAATAAAGAAGATTACATATACTACTACGTATTATAAAAGAAGAAACTTGCGACGTACCACAGACTAAGGATGTATTCTGTTCGCTTGATCTGATTTTTCGAAGATCTGATCTGATCTTGTCTGACCTGAACTAATTATAGTTATAATTAAAGATGTTTCTGATATGATCTGCTTTGATATGATATGATTATCTTAAAAATAAGTAATACATAGTAAGTAGAAAAAAAAGTTGAATGGAACGTTGCCTACCGGAGTATCCCATATTATAATTGGGTATCTACAATTGACAAATTATACTCGGTATTATATACGGAGTACTACCTAAGGGAGTATTTGGATGCACACGCATATCCATGCCACTTTTTAATTCCTTGTTCATCATGGTTCTAAACAATGCTTATGTCATCTTTTCATATTTGTGTTTCAACTTGTTTCTTTAAAAAGACTTTATATTATATGATTATCTTGGGTTATTTTGAAAAAGTTGTTTCAACTTTTATTTAGTTGTTTGTTTATCATTTATTATTATTATTATTATTATTATTATTATTATTATTATTATTATGAAAAATTTACATGAATGCTCCAAAAGTGTCATGATTTTACATAAATACTCTTAAATTCATTAATTTATGTCATCATTTTTAGAACTGTCTCATATTTTTATTGTTACTCCGTCGCTGCCTAGTCATCGTGTTGTTGTTCTTTCAATGATGAGTGGCCAATTTAATCAAATCACGTCAGTAACAGTTTTATATTATACCACAATTAGATGAATCAGATCCATTCATATCATATCAGCATTCAGATCTAACTACTTGGACATTAAATGAGACCGGCTTTAATAAATTAAGATTTGATTTAAAAAGTATTGACAATGAAAACACACCCTAAGAAAGTTAAAAAGAGAGAAAGGTGTGCGAAAAAAGATGTTGGGTGTCATTCGGTTGCTTAAAATCATTAATTACAAGTTGGCACTCTTAAACTCTCCACATCGTATTAACAGAGCCACATAGGTAACAAACGTGAATATTAAACAACGCCAGAGTAAGGATATAAATATGAGACTATTCTGGCCTTCTGGGAACAATGATGTAAATTAATGAATTTGGGAGCATTATTTATGTAAAATTGTAAATTTTTAGAAGCATTTATGTGAATTTTTCCTTATTATTATTTTAAGAAAAAATTATTAATAAAATGATAACAACATCAACCTAGTTTAACCCACAAAGAATAAGTCAAGAGACAATATGGACGTAGATCTTACCTCTACTAGAAAGTAAAGATGTTTTTAAGAGAGATTTCAGCTCAAACACGAAATGCACACCGAACAAGATAAAATGAAGCAAACATCAAGTTTAGGGTAAGATAGAAAAACACAATGAAGCAAAAAGTACCACACAAAGAAGCACACAAGGCCATGCTCAAAAGGTTACCTAACTATTTTAGTTCTAGCTCTCTAGCCTCTCCAATCTAAGATAATATCTTCTGAAACTCAAGTAAAAAAATTCTCCATAAGTAATTAAAACCAACAAAGTAGAATTTACGAGCATTAGTTGAAATTGAACTTAGTTTAGTTCATCTTAGCCCACCAACTATGGATGCACGAAGAATGACACTAAGAATGAAAATGAACCCTCTAGAAATATGATCTCAATAAAATTTGTACTAACTTAATTCAATTTGGGTTGCAATTGAGGTTTTACCTCTATTTATAATCTACATATTACGACGTACATGACATGCAATTATGGTTAGATTTCTTGCAATAATTGATCCAACGTGCATCACTTATGGCGGAAAATTAGTCATCAATTATCTACGATATTGGGATTGACTGCTCATTGGCTAACTCATCCAAGCCCAGGCCCAACTCCTCCCAGGACTCTCCCATCGACCCAATTTACACCGATGTTGTAACAATACACTTGTTTGATCCTATATCTCGTTCGGCCCGATTCATACTCAAGGTTAAAAAAATATATTGGGCCGATACTTTCATTCACTAAGCCCGATATCCATCAATGTGCTAAGTAGTTAATTCGGCTAAACCTGAAATAGATGTAACAATATGTCTAAAATCATACAAAACTAACTAAAGTTACTCATATGTTTAAAGTAGCAAAACTGAAAAAAAGGTAGGATGTACTTTTCCCACATGAGTTCGAAGTACGGTTGGGAACTTGGGCCCTTTTTAAGGAATGTTATGATGCTAATCAAAACACTGATGCCAAACAAAGCCATAGTCATTATTTAAGTACGCTAACAATGGAAATTTTCTACTAAAGGAAAAGGAAATAAAGTCAATACAAATAAAAAATAAAAAAAGTAGAGAAGCATTAAGAATTGTGGAGTGCAAATATCACTTCTTGTTTTTTAAGGACGAGCTTGAGTACTCCGTATTTATTTTTCTATTCACCAAAGCTGAAAAACGACATACGGCACTCAACGCCATTTAGGACATCTTTTTTGAAACTTGATATCTCAGATATCGAAACCCAAATCTTACAAACTACTCTCTCTACCAAAAAAAAGTTAATCGTTGAATAATTATGAAGGAATTGAAAATAAGCATGAACCGTTATAGAAGTCACCCTAAATAAAAGTAAACAAAAAAATTTTAAAATAAGAGTTTCATGTTTTTATCTCCAAAATAGACAGTATAGTAATGTGACAGTATATATGGAAATTTCACCATATTTTTTAGTAATGTATATAATCATTTTTCCCTTTATCCTACAATAACCATGCTCTAGGATAACTCGACTTTCATATAGCCAAAATCATCGCAAAAAGCTGAACCACTAACATGGTCTAAACAACTCGGAACCCAGTAACACTCCCAAGTCCCAACTGCCAGTTTCAAACTCTTTCAGGCCATTTCTATTACAGCCTCACCCTTGGCTTTAGCCAAGCCACCCAAATTCCTGTTTATTCAATCCCCCAATTTCACCACCACCTGAACTTGCGAAACTCGACCCATATACGCAAGCAGACTGACCTGATTTATCGAATGAAAATGACCTTCGCTTCTTTCAGCACTGGCATTCCCTTGTGCCCGTACAAGCTATGGTGTCAGCCTAATACTGGAAGACGGCGGTTCATTGCTTGCTCTGTCCATGCTCCGCCCATTAAAGGTACCCCACCCGACATATTCTCCAATTTTCAATTGCATGAGCTCATTCGCTTTATTGGAAATGTTCATTTTGCCGTCTAACATGTTAATTTTAGGAGTGTTTCTCATTTTGCATTTGCTACTCAGAAGATTTTACATTTTGAAGCCTTACTGGCTGATGCCTTATTACTTAGTATTACTATTGAATAATGGAATAAACAAGAGCCTGTAACCGCGGAGAAAATAGCGCCTTCGTGAAAAGTCTGCTAGAAGTAGAGAGACACATCTTTGTCGCGTGACGAACAAGCTTGAGAGTGAGTTTGCTGAGTTTTTTTCGGGCGGAGAGTGTTGGCGACCGGAGCGAGGGCGAAGAGTTCCTTCTTTTCTCCTTTTGGGCCATTCTCTGCTTCTCAATCGCTTTTCATGCTCTCGAACTCTAGAAGAAACACAAACAAATGCAGCTTCCCAATTCTTCAATCACACATACGAATTTGGTGAAGGCGACAATTATGAGGTTTCGGATCAGACAATTTTAAGGTAGGGTTGGACATGGATGAAGAAGGTTGGGTTGGTGTTTTTGTTTGATTTTGGTCGAGGGTACTACGGGAGAATTTTTTTGGTAGTGGTGAGGAATATTGATCGGAGGAAGAAGAATGACGCGACTGGTGGCTAATGGCGGTGCCGCCCATCTGGAGCGAAGGTAGAGGATTTTAGCTAGGTCACCAAGATCGGTGGCTTATACCATATTGAATAATGGAATAATTGTATTACTCAAGGAATAATGGAATAAATGGCAGAGTATATATAGAATGGAGTAGATTCTCAGCTACGACTAGGAATCAATAATAGAAGCTGACTAAAATACAAAGACTACCATAATAGAGTTAATTATTACTATTGTCTAACAATTGCTTCCCATGTGTAGTTTGCTTTTTTTTTTTTGCATTTCTGCCTGTGAGGAAATGGATAATTTCATTGTTTGTTGTTTACTCCGTAATTGGCATGGCCTTGTTGATAACTTTATGTACTCTGATCTCTCAGATAAATACTTTGCCAAGCATCCGCGTAAAAGGCGTGTAACTGGTGAAGGGTCTGGAAGAAGTATGGATGACTCCGTTCAACGTAAGATGGATCAATTTTATGAAGGGTCCCAAGGCCCTCCTTTACGAATCCTTCCCATTGGGGGTTTAGGAGAAATTGGGATGAATTGCATGTTAGTTGGATATTATGATCGATATATACTGATCGATGCTGGTGTAATGTTCCCTGGGTAAGCATAAACAAATACGCCGGAGTACATTTCTCGAAAGATTTTAAGCATTACATTTATCGTTGAGTATGGGGCTATGTTTTCAATAAGTTTTACGGACGGTTTTGTAAGGCATGTATGGATTGTCTCACATTGTAATTATAGGAGGCATAACCAAGTAATTCAATTTTGTCAATGTAGTTGAGCAGTTATTACTGATTAGTTCATCTTCCCTTACCCTGCCTTCACCCAAAATAGGCTTTACATTAACTTTCTTGAAGACTTGAACATGAAGATTTGTTGCTATTCGATTTTTCTAATTCGGTCCCCTTATGCTTTCTCCATTGTGGATCAATGTTGGATCTCCTTTGTCATTTATCCAGATATGATGAGCTTGGTGTCCAGAAAATTATTCCTGATACCACTTTCATTAAAAAATGGAGCCACAAAATTGAAGCAGTTGTCATAACTCATGGACACGAAGATCACATTGGTGCATTGCCTTGGGTAATGCTTCAATTCATCTCTTAGAAACTTTCTTCCATGGTAGTTGTAAACAACAAAGTGTGCTTTATTAAGAAGTTTGATATATTGCTGTGTTGACATGGCTAAAGTTTTTATAACAAAATTTTTGCGAGGGCATTCTTGTTTTAAGAAGTTTTCCGTATTTGTGTTTTATCTTTAGACCCTGAGGGTGTAAAGAGAAGTTTATCTTTCTTTTCGGCTTCTGGTGTGTGTCCATGCGTGTCGTGCATGCACATTTTTCTTTCATGGCACAGACACACACAACTTACAAATTTCTTATTAACACTGTGCTGGAATCCAGGTCATTCCAAGCCTTGATTCCCAGACACCAATATTTGCGTCTTCGTTCACACTGGAGGTATGAATTCATGGATCATTTGACTTCTGATATTAGTTACTCTGTATTTTTTATAAAAAAAAAGAAATTGTGTGAAAGAGATTAAAGAGAGATGAGAAATAGCAATTCCAGGTTCTCTCAAAATTCTAGAAAATATCCATCTTTTTTTTGAAATAGTGACTTCATATTTCATTTATGTATCTTTTGTGCTCTCAACATCTAATTCTCATGTTTTCTTCTCACCAATACAGGAAAAGTTCATTAATCCTCACTTATTATATATTCAATTTTTTCTGACATAGCATTCAAAACTTCTAACTTTTGAGTTTCGAGACAAAGTTATTAGTTAGTTTAGAATAAAGGTGGAAGCTTATTGCCATATTAATGGCTAAATTTGGCAACTATGAAACTGAACATGACATTAAACTGTAGAATAGTAGGACTCTCATTGATTGAAACTCAACCACAAAAACCTACCATGTAAAGTCTCCATAAGTTGGGTCTCGAGATGTGTGTATCCAGGACATAACCCTTCACTTTTAAGATAGAAAGATTGTTTCCTGAAGAAAAACAAAAGAAACTGATTGGAAAGTTCAACAGGAAAAGTGGTAACACAAATACAAGAGCAAGACAAGAATATAATATAACCACAAACAACAAAGAATACACGGAAAATACTCCACTACTTTCTAGAAAATGAGGCTGGCACTGATATGCCTGGTAACACAAGTACCCTACAACTTTAATTCTCCACCTCCAAACTTCCCTATCTCTAATCATGTCCTAAGTGAGCTTCAAAAGCATCATGTCTTGTCTAGTGACCTCATGTCTAATCATGTCTTGTCTAGTGAGCTTCAAAAGCATCATGGACTAAGAGAGCACCCTTGATGTGGCCTAGCCTATCTCAACTGGAAAAGGATACGAGTCTCCTCACACTATTGTCATTTTGGTCTTGACATTATCGTACATGTTCGTACATAACCTTAACTTCCCTAGTATATGTTACCCACACATTTTTGTACTCCAAACATTTCTACAAGACCTTCCCAGGGATATGGAAAGTCATAGGGTTCCTAAAACTTGATTTACTCTATCTATTCTCAAGTTTTTTAGCTCAATCAAGTTTTTTTGCATAAGCTTTTGTTCAATACTTATGGTCAAACTTTAAACCTTTTAAAGATGAACTCTGTTTAGATTAAGTTAACTAAACAAATTTTAATTTCCTTGACCTACATTTAAGCCCATTGCATTATGTAACGTCAAATCTCAAACATGGGTTGAGTCAAATTTCCAATTTGAAATGATTAATCACATTGCTGCATATGGTGTTTTTAAATCCCATCTTATATAGGGAATGCAAAGCCAAATTTCAAGTATTTACGTCAAAAGGGATATATCATAAACAAACCAAAACCAAGATCATTCAAGGATATGGACCAACTACTAAATAGGAGTAAGGTCTGCCTACCACACCCTCCCCAGGCCCTACTTTAGTGGGATTTTACTAGGTTGTTGTTTTTGTTGTTATATATATGAAGAGGGTTAATATTCTGGCAATTATTTTCACAACATATCTAACAACATTCATATCTTTGAAATGATTTTTTTGTGAAATCCACCGTAGGATTGAAAGTTATTCACTCATAGATTATTATCTTAAAAATTCACAAAAATCCAAAGTTGTTTCCTATAAAATTCTTTGGCCCAGAGTGTTTGCCCAATTTTGACCTTTTCGAGTCAACGAGTGTCAACCTTTGACCTATAATTAAATGAAAACTATATGGTATATTAATTAGATAAAACAATATTTCATAAGATAAATATTTATAAGATAAACCTGATAAAATAATTTTTGTATCAATATCTAATATCAATTTTATTTAATTTTTGCCTTTTTGGTCAAAGTTTGTTAATTTTGGCTGCAAAAACTGAACAAACACTCTGGGATATTTTAACATGTTTTAAGCCTATATATTGCATTATTTTTTGTTGAATCAGTTGAATTGCGAAGCTCCCTTGAATTTTTGTGAAACTTTAGGATAACAATCTGTAAGTTAGTAACTTTCACTCCTATGGTGGGTTTCACAAAGAAAATCCAATTGAAATATATGAATGTTATTAGATTTGTAATTTGTTGTAAGGATAACCCCACTCATACACACACACACACAATATATATATATATATATATATATATATATACAAAGTTGTATTTCCTCTACAATAATTTAGTATTAATATCAAATATTACCTGAAATTATGATATAAATTATTTTACTCCCTATCTCTAATTTATTTCTTTACATTTTGGTTTATAATACTTGACTCAAGTTATTTCTATAATTCAATTTAATTAAATATTAATGAAAATAAAAACTAACATTTAAACTTCTTTCTAAATCTATATCAATTGTTTTACAAAGGACGTGTTCTTTTTGGTTAAAATTCTAAAGTTGGATGTTGGAAGAAATTAGAAGGAGTTGGAAAGAACTGAAAGGAGTTGGAAAGTGTTGGAAAAATTAAAGAGTTAAAAAATCATTCAATTAAATGATCACCCAAATTTATATGTAAGAAACTCTAATTTTGATTAAAAAAGAATTCATTCTTATCTGTGTTTGAGGTGGTATGTTATAAACCATCCAACAACAATGACACATACCCTAAAAAAGAGGTGTCACCTCATATGCATTTGTCTAGTTAAATAAACAATTCCAATTTTTTCATAAACCATCCAATAACAAACAATGTGTCATTTACATATATATGTTGTTCATTTGTTATAATAAAATAGTCAGGTCATCTCTTATTTAGGGTATGTTCCTATCTTGTAACAAGCTCCTATCTAGTAAATGACACATTGTTTGGTATTGGATGGTTTATGAAAAAATTGGAATTGTTTATTTAACTAGACAAATGCAAATGAGCTTTAAAACAAGCTCATTTATGAGCGGTTAGATGAATATTTGGTTTATTTGTAGGCAAATTATATTATACATCCGGTTGTACCCAATTTTGGGTACAACCAAGAAATTATTTATGGTATGGATTTTATTTTACATGAGAATGAACACTAAGTTATTTGAGAATGAGTACTGTTTTGTTTCAGAATGAACACTACATTATTTGTAGATGAATATTATAATTATATTGAACCAATTTGTGAAAATGAGTACTGCATTGTTTTAGAATGAGTACTACGCTAATTATATTTGTGCGAGAATGAGTACTACTCTACTTCAGAATGAGTACTACCCGAATGTACCGTACATCTTGTATGCCTAAAAAGAGTTGTTGTATGCCTAAAAAGAGTCTGTTATAGCATTTCATGGCGTTCAAATTTGATGTTTCCTAATACACATTTTGTTCTGTTAATAGGCTACTATCTTTTTGTTTGTAAACAGCTGATCAAGAAACGCCTAAAGGAGTACAATGTCTTTGTTCCTTCAAGGTTTAGAGTATTTAGAACTAGAAGAAAATTTACTGCAGGACCGTTTGAGGTAGAATGTATAAGGGTTACCCATTCTATCCCTGATTGTTGTGGATTAGTTCTACGCTGCGATGCTGGTACAATTCTCCATACAGGCGACTGGAAGGTAGTAGAGCTGTTTGTTTTTATCAGCTTTACAGCTAACAGTCTCTTCATATTTAAGGATCCTTATTTTATGCTCAACAGATAGATGAATCACCATTAGATGGAAAGGTTTTCGATCGTGATGCTCTTGAGGAACTCTCAAAAGAAGGAGTTACGTTGGTATGCATGCAATAAACATCTCAAAAAGCAGAAACACTACTTTTGCCCAATACCATTGATGTTTGTTGGGCATGTAGGTTCCATCTGCATACATTTGTTCTACCTTTAGCAGTAATACCTGTCTCAATATAAGAACCAAACAGACTATAATTTGTTTAAGTGCGTATTTCTTATTGCTATCTAACCATCACAAAAACAACCTACCCATTGAGGTCCCACGGATAGGGTCTAGGGGGTGGGTGTGCGCAGGCCTCACCCTACCTGAAGCACCTATAAAAGGTAGAGAGGTCTTTTTTGAAAGATGTCTGGCACACAGGGACAAATGAAACAAATAGCACAGTCCAACAGGAAAAGTAAAGGCTTTTGCCATCTAAGTGTGTTAGTTAAAAATTCCATATCAAATAATATTGGTGAACATGAGTTATTCATGCAATGTTTCTCATTCTCTATAGCAGCCATCGATATGAACGTGTCTGCAATCTGACTTGTTTGGCAGATGATGAGCGATTCAACAAATGTCCTTTCCCCCGGCAGGACACTTAGTGAGACTGTTGTAGCAGACTCTATATTAAGGCACATATCTGCTGCTCGTGGAAGGGTAATCACTACACAATTTGCATCTAATATCCACCGTCTTGGAAGTATTAAGGCTGCAGCTGATTTGACTGGGAGAAAGATGGTAGGGATTTATCCTGCATCTTTTATATTTAGCTTTCTCTTTTCCTTTGGGACCTTTTACAGTTTTGTTAGAATCTCCAGTTGTGGATTGAGTTGGTAACGTTGTAATGGTGAAAGGTTTTTGTTGGCATGGCCCTGAGGACATATCTTGATGCTGCATGGAAGGATGGGAAAGCTCTAATGGATCCATCAACTTTGGTAATAAATTATTGCTTCATCCTTAGTCCTTACTGTTGGGTGTTTGCTCTCTGCTGCCCACTCACCTTCTCATTATTTGTGGCTGTCTAAAAATAGAACCTTGATTTCACGGACTTCATAGTTTGTTTTAGGACTGGCAGTGTGCCGTGTGCGTGTGTTTGTGTGTGGGAAAGTACTAGATTTATGTGAATCGGAGCACACATTTTCTTTCGTAGCCAAGTTTATTGTCTTTACATGATAAATCTAGTTAAGACAATTTTTGGAAAAGGGGATTATTTAATCTAATTTATTATTTCTCTGTTATTTTGTTGCTCATCACTTCATCTGTATACAGGTGAAAGCTGAAGATATCGATGCTTATGCCCCGAAAGATTTGGTGATTGTCACAACAGGCTCTCAAGTAAGTGTATTTATGTTTTCCCTCTGTGCTCTCTATTGTTGCCCACCTAAATTTACTATTCTAACAGGCTGAGCCACGAGCAGCACTGAATCTTGCATCTTATGGTAATAGCCATTCACTCAAGTTGAACAAGGAGGATTTGATTCTTTACTCTGCAAAGGTATTGAATTCAAATTTATAAGGTGTATATATCACATTCCTTATTTACTAAAGAGAATGTGCTAAAACTCAATTCGTTGGGATTAAGGTGTTAATATTGATGATCGTTGTTGAAATTTTAGGACACAATTGTCTCTCCTTGACAAGTTTACAGCTTATCCCCACGCTCACACAGAACTCGCACACAACACCTTCCTAGTTTCTATCACACTCCACACCTATATAATGGTGTGCTCTTATATCTTATATTGTACTCTGGAGTGGTTTTTGGAATGGATATCTTATCTTGTACTAATATCAATAGAAGTAATGTACGTCATATTTGCATCTTCTTTATTTATTTGTTTCTCTTATATTGCTTCCGCTTGCAAGTGGAGAGGGCTTACTAGCTTCATCTGTTTGCCTTCTAATATCTCAATATTCAACATGGTATCTGAGCCAATAATTTGGCAGGTGTGAATAGTATCATTGCTTGAATAAAAGTTTTCCTATGAGTATAAATCTATGGTAGTAGTCCATTAAAGCTGATCCCACCACCAAACGTGCGCCTCCTCATCATGACTTGCTGTTAACCTTCACACAATCATCTTCATTTTGTTCCGGTTTGCCTCATCTGTGCATCGGTCGCCAATGCCGCCACCATAGATGTATTTCTTTCTTCTCAGCAACTCCATACGACCTTTTAGTACGATGATCCGACCACCCACGCGCCACCATTGACTCATAGGTTGCCGCTGTTGTCTCACATGCAACTGGTGTGTGTCAACCATTTCTGGCGATATTTTCAGGCAAAGTTACTTGTTCTTTCCTTCACTTTGCTTCACCATGTGTCATTAACTTCAATCGCTTCTCTAATCTCACTTTATCTACGTGAAGCTCTGTTAATTGATTATTTTCCTTTGGCACTCACCTCTTTGGATGTCATTCAATATTGATTAGATATATGAGCTCGTCCAAAATATTATCATTCTCTTTTTGGCACAGAAAATTAAGGCACTTGATTTAATTTGAGTGATGCATCAACCACTAGGCTAAACACCCTCTCACACTGTTCGAATAACAACAACAACAACCCAGTTGGATCCCACGAAAGTAGGGTTTGGGGAGGGTGCAACCCGAAAGTTGAGAGACTGTTTCCATGAGACTCTCAGCTCCACATAAAAAAAGAGGTCACAAATCACAATGGATACATAAAAGCAAGGATCACACTGTTCCAAAGCTCATTATATTTTCTTAAAGAGAGAATGTGCGGGTTCATTTCTTATGGTGGCATAATGGTGCAAAGGCTCATTTTATGTCTTTTCCGCTTGGGAGATGAGAGGCATTTTAACTTTTATATAGGCTTTGGAGTGATAGTTTGAGGGAGGGCTAAAAATAGGGTTACATTTTAAAAAGGCGGGAAAGTGAAAATGAACCAAACCAAGCCACACCAAACACACCCAATATATCCACTAGGAAGTAGACCCGGAGAAGGTGAGACATACACACTTCTTGCCTCTTTTGTAGCAGCGGAGAGGATGTTTTTGACCCCATCAACAGCATCAAGTACTTAAATGACAGTGTACTAGCACAAGCGACAAAATTAACTAAAAGAACAGGGACGATACTGAGCAACAAAAAGAGAATAAATACTACCAAAATTATTGGCAGGTTATACTAGGTGGCAAACCCGCACTGCACCTGCAATCTTAAAAAATGGCGGGCTCTCAAATCTTTTCTTGCTATGTTCTATTTGAGGATTTCAGGGGAATAATATTCCCTTCTACTCATCTCTCTCTTCTATTCCTCCCCTCTCTTATCAATCTTCTCCCGTTTCCTCTTCCACATCATCCTACCCCCCCTCTTTTCTCCCCATTAGAGATGCCCTTAAGGCTCTTAATCTGGAAGAAACAGCCTTAAGAACTAAAGGTTATTGGTTCCATAACTTATAGAAGCTTCAAATTTTGTGCCTTTAGTATGCTTTACCATATGACACTTATCATGTACTCCCTCCGTTAGTCCATCCCAAAATGAAATTTACACTTTCATTTTTCATTTTTGGGATGTCCCAAAATGTACACTTAGCTTCCCACTAAGGAAGGAAATTGTGGCTCATGACAATAATCTCTCATCTAAACAAATTTCAACCACACGCCTTTTACTTTTGAACTCTTTTCTTAAACTCCGTGAAGTCAAACCGTAAATTTCATTTTAGATGGAGGGATTATAATCTGTGGTCAAATTGTCCATTTTCCTTGATAATGAGGAAGACTGAATGAGTTGTCACGTGCATCGAAAACAGATGTATATCCTTATGTGTAGGGATGTAAAACTCATATTCTTTATCTCTTCATGTGTGTAATATTGTCTGGGAGGCCGGTTCCATTGCCACAGGGGAACAGTGCCACTGGCTTTTTGGAGCGCCTACGGTGCTCCGTTCGCAAAATTGATATTTCTTACCCCCTAACCTCGCTAATTGACGGTGCACCTGTGGTGATTGCCTAATCACCACACATTTGGAGGGGGGCTGGAGAGGGGGGTTTGGGGGGTGGGGAGTTAGTGGATATGAACTATCCCAGTGGCAACAGAACCGGGCCGTCTTTAATGTGCTATTTTGATTTAGTCCATTATTTACTTGAAACTAAAACCTTGTCAAAAGTTACTCTTTTAGCTCCATTGGTAATGAACACATACAATTATGTTGGTTATATTTACAGTTTATATAACACTGAAAATATTTATTCTTTTGTTTTGTTATTCCTTTCGTCCCAATATAAATTCCACTATTCTTCACTTCTCTTTTAAGGAAAGAATTGTGTGGTTCACATTTGTTCTTGCCTTTTTGGATATATGTCAACCATATAGTTTTACTTTCTTAATACGCCTGTCACTTCCCACTTTATAGTTTATTTTGGGACGGAAGGAATAATATTTGATAATGCCTATTAGAATGATATGCACGTCATTGGGCTATAAACAGGTTTGTTCTGGGAAGTGTTATACACAAAATATCTGAGTTTTTTCCTTCCCTGCAATAAATTTGGGGGATTTCCAACTCACATGATAAATAATGTGATCTTTCTTATAGGTGATCCCTGGCAATGAGACTCGGGTAATGAAAATGCTAAACCGTATTTCTGAGATAGGGTCAACAGTAATCATGGGCAAGAATGAACAGCTGCATACATCTGGCCATGCTCACCGTGAAGAGTTGGTAATTCTTTATACTTCAAGTGAAACTCATACCTGTGGGCGGCTGTTTGATTGGATTTTATTCTATGGATTATACTGAGCCATGAATGAGGAGCCATGTTGTATCTTGATTCTTGACTGTATTACCATTGTTCATCATGTCTCCTAAGTAAGATGAGTGAAATTATATCTTCTTGTTGTGTATGTGTGTGTGTGTGTTTCTCTAGGGAGGGGTGGGGAAGTGGTATTGTGTGATTTTTTTTTGACATCACACTCTCACACATTTATGTAATTCTTATCCAGACTGGTGGAATTGCCTTTATATAAGTGTTTTGTCCTAATTTTGAAATGAAAGTGGAGATGGGGAGTAAATGGTAGTTTTGGAGCAATAGAATTACTTATGCCCCAGTGCCTTTTTTTAGTGTGCTATGTTGTTAATATTGGGTAATATTGCTAGAAGAGACAATTATAATGAATTCTTGCCTCTTTTTTTTTTTTTTGCAAAATTAGAAACTACAGTTGTCTACAATTTTACTGAACCATTCATATTAGAGTAAGAATATGTTCTAAAAAAGAATAAGATTTTTTTCTTAGCTGATATTGATTGGGAATTCAACATTTTTAGGAAGAAGTGCTGAAAATTGTGAAGCCACAACATTTTCTTCCGATTCATGGAGAATTTTTGTTCCTGAAGGAGCACGAACTGCTTGGGAGGTCAACTGGAATCAGGCACAGCACTGTAAGTGCATTTATTCATCTTTAATAAAATATGAAGACTTTCAAATGTGTTTGACAGAGAATTCCAAAATTCTTGTTGGGGGTACAATGTCATATAATTGTAAAAAAGGGAATATTGTTTATTACTCCGAACAAGTAGATAATGCTTAAGATACTTCTTTTGCTTAAATATTTTTCTTATGAGATTAAATTAAATTAATAGGGTTTGCTTTTGCAATATCAACATTAACTTCATGGGTCATTTTGTGCCAAGAAATGCAAATGATCACAACATTCACACCAAACATATTGTTGAGATGGTATTCTACATTTATATATTGATTAACAAAGTCTTATTTGCAATGTGCCAACTCAGCAATCCTGATGAGGTTAATGCCGAGCTAATTGGTTAATGTTCCATTGTGTTGCTATATCCAATCCTATTATTGCTAAATCCACTCCATTTATCTAAAATGCACAAATTTGCCCTTAAAAGTTGGCTAACATCTAATATTGCTTCTGTGCTTTTAAGGGTAAAATTGTTCATTTACCCATAAATGGAGTGGATATACCCATAATAGAGGTGGATATAGAAACACCCCTAAATTTATCTGAATGACATCAACCACTCAACTGTACTTAGAAGTTGGATTGAATTTACAACACCCTTCTCAAGTTTGTTGTCCTCTGGCTCCATGCTTATTTTTAGACAATTTTTACCCACCCCCTGCAAAAAAAAGGATTTCAATAATGCTTAATGTTTTTTTAAACGGTTAATGTTCAATTTTTATTTTTTTCTATATTTACATATTCAATAATTTTTTAATGATCTTTTGAGGTATGATGTAATAAAGCAAATTGGCTCTTTAAACTGTCTGCGCTTCTTGCAATCGTGAAGTAGCAGTTAGTTAATGCAACTTTTGATGCTCATCATGGGTCATCTGGAAATAGCCGCTCTATGTTTCATCCGACCCCCCCTTACCCCGCAATGGGCAGGAGCCGTTGAGGCACTGGGATAATGTTGTTGTTGTTGTTGTTTTTTATTAGTGCATCATTTGATCTGCTTAGGCTTATTCTATTTCTAAAAATTGAATCTTTATACGAAATACCTCCCATTCTATTCTTTATACTTTTTGTTACTGTATCTCAAGATATTGCCAAGTTACCTGAAGTGAGTACAACTCCATGCCCTAAAATTTTCTTCCTGATTTCTTTTTTTTGGGCCGTTTTAAAATCTTCTTCATGGCAAAATGTTTACAGTGGTCTTGTTTTTATAAACTAATTTCATATATTCTAAATGAACGGCATATGGATAAAGAGCATTTTAAGGTGAAGAATTTCAGCCGAATATTTATTCAAATCTATGCACATTATGTGAAACATTTTTACTCTTGTGATCATCAGGTTATCAAGAACGGAGAGATGCTCGGAATTTCCCATTTGAGGAATAAAAGAGTTTTATCCAATGGTTTTATTTCCCTGCGTAAAGAGAATCTGCAGGTGTTCGGCACTTCAAAATACAACTGTCACATTTGAATATTTAAAATGCAAGTACCTAATAGAATAATAAGGATATCGTGTTGCTAATAGTGCTTCAAAGTGCAGTTAATGTATAGCGATGGTGACAAAGCATTTGGTACAGCTGCTGAACTTTGTGTTGATGAGAGAATGAGAATTGCTTCAGATGGTATAATAGTTGTCAGGTAACTTTATGGATTATTCATCTTGTGTGTCTTTTTACTTTGTTGCTCAATGATAGCCTGATATTAGTTAGTGTTTATGCTACAGTATGGAGATCATGCGTCCCCAAGCCAATGATTCTCTGTCTGAGAGATCCATTAAAGGAAAAATAAAAATCACCACACGCTGTCTATGGCATGATAAAGGAAAACTTTTGGATGCACTCCAAAAAGCAGCACATGCTGCACTCTCTAGCTGTCCTGTAAATTGTCCTCTCCACCATATCGAAAAAACTGTGTCTGAAGTTTTAAGGAAACTAGTGAGAAAATACAGCGGTAAAAGGCCTGAAGTTATTGCAGTTGCACTAGAAAATCCTGTCAGTGTCATAGCAGATGAAATCAGTAATAAGCTATCAGGAAAATCCTATGCTGGTTTTGGAGTTTCAGCATTAGGAAAAGCCATAAATGGAAATTACAGAAAGAGGGGGCCATCAAATACAATACTTGCAGAAGAGGACAATGGCCCTGAGGATTCCATGAGCATTGCATATGAGGAAGAAAAAGGTTAGGTCCCTGTCAAACTTAGAAAGTCACTGTCAAATTTTCTTGTATATTGATGGTCTCACAAGCTTTCAGCCACACAGTGTTATGATGTGTAATCTCTGTTCCTGGATCTTAACCTTTGGATATGGGCATGTTCCCCTTTTAACCCATATTTTAACTCATGCCATTTGATCCACTTTGGTAGCAGAGCAAGCAATTCTAACAAATATTCATTTTAACCCATGGCTGCATAAAGTGTATAGGTTACAATTTAGACTTTTTCTGCCTATAGATTTTGTAAATTCAACGATGTGTGTTCAAGTAAAACTTTGGGAGTACTACACAACTGGTTTGATATTAGAGTTGGTCTCAGGATCCAAGTAACTATTCATGGCATGGTATGTCATGTTGGAACTTAGTCTGTTGCTCACATATAAACATTTTGTGTACATTATATGAAGTTTGATTTAGTTATGTTGCTGATCTTTATCATTAAGATTTTTAAAAAAATATGATTTTCAATATAACTTTCATTATTCATAGTTTATAGAAGTCCATTTTCATGGTTTATTGTGTTTGAGTAGGTGCGGCCGATATTGATATTCAAGGGGATAATACATCTGGTGAAGAAACCACAAGTTTTAACACATTGCAAGATTTATCTATGGATGATGCCGTGTCAGATGACTTACAGAAACCTTCTGCCATATCATCGCCCATTCATGGCAACCTTCTCCGAGAACAAGTACACGATAGCAAAAATGAAGAACTTCCTTCTGACTTGTCAAAACCAAAACCGGAATCTTTGAAACCCTTGAAAAGAAACAAGTGGAAACCTGAAGAGGTTAAGAAGCTGATTAAAATGCGTGGCGAACTGAACAACAAATTCCAAGTCCAAAAGGGGCGAATGGCTCTTTGGCAGGAGATATCTTCCCGCCTGGAATCTGATGGAATCGCTCGAAGCCCTGGACAGTGCAAATCTCTGTGGGCTTCTCTTGTTCAAAAATACGAGGTCATTGCTTCTCGGCCCATTTAGATATTCTCATCTGCTCGACAGTAACAATGCACATTTTAGTTCCCAAAGTTTGGTTGATTTGAGAAGTTTTCTCACTTCAACAATGGCCATTGACTTGTCATTTCCTACTCACTTATCTGATGATTGTTTCCTTTTCTCCTGTAGCAGGGAACCAAGAATGATACCAAGAGCCGGGAAAAATGGTCGTTTTTTAAGGATGTGGATGACATCTTGTCCGACTCACGAGAACGGGCATCAAGATGATGGGAGAATGTAAAAACGTTTGGACTTTTGGTTGATGATTCTATCTACAAGGGACACTTGCCTGTTTGGCTGCCTGCCATGATTTGCCTGCCATGTCTATAGCAAGCTTACCATCATTTTACTCGGCCTGGCTGGCTCTCAATATCAAGCTGTGTTCATGGGCGTCATGTGGTGGATTCCACTCCATAAGAGAGAGAGAGAGAAAGAGAGAGAGAGAGAGAGAGAGAGAGAGAGAGAGGTTTGTGTATGTTATAAACCAAGTTTGCCGCCAATTGAGGAGTGGCCTGGCTATTTTTATTACACCAGTGTAGGGTATTACTCTTTGTTTTTTTTAGTTTGGATTGGACTATCAATTACTCGTATTTGAATGACCCCTTTTTTGTTTATTCGTTGATATTCCTTCTCTCCCAAGAGAATGTATTCTTCTTTTTTTGATTTTTTTGAGTCAATTGAATGAATTTTAATCAACATTTACACTTTAATAAAATACTCTCTTTATCCCAAATTAAATTATGCATTTACTATTTACAGAGTCAAATTTTATTCACTTTCTTTTCTTATTTTTATTAGTCATTTGATAAAATAGTATAGTCATATCACTATTAGTTTTGTAGATCTTTTGATGTAGTTTTTAAATATGAAATTTTATATTTTTTAATTTTACACCATTTTTCATATAAAATTATTTGAAAATATTTTTAGTCAAACATCATAACCTGAAATACGCAATTTAAATTAGGACGGAGGGAGTAATATGTTGTAATGATAAAAAATAATACTTCCTCCCTCTCAAAAACTCCTTTCCCTTTCTTTTTTTCTTGTCCCACAAAATTCTCCCTTTTTTTATTAAAAAACCGTTGTTTCTCTACTAATTTTTAAACTATCTTTCACATCATGAGAAAAATACTAAAGTAGAAGTTAAATATTGAAAATAGAAGTTTCATGTTTTTATTCTCGAAATAAGAGTTAAAATGCATTTACATTATCACTTATGATGTACATTACCAAAAAGTATAGTAAAATGCACATGTACAATGCCACATTATCATTGTGATTTCCTCCTATTTAAGGTATAATTTGTTGTGAAAATTTAAATAAGTTGACGAAAGTAATCCCAAGCTGTTATAAAATGAGAGAAAAACTACTCAGAGATTAAGATAATAGATATAATATATTTCTGATTTCTTCTCTCTATTAACTCTTCACTCTTCTCTTATTCTTAATTGTGATTACAATGCAGGGATTAAGCCTCTATTTATAGTAGAGAGGCTTAGTATTTATACAAATACAAGTGGGAAGGACTGTACTAAATTGATACTCATCAATGAGTATCTTAATCTACTATTCTAGAAATTAGGCCTGATTAATTGAATAAATGAACAATCATTAATTTCATAACACTCCCCCTTGAATGTTCATTTTTCAATTAATGATGGGTACTTCGTAAATGGACATAGTTTAGTAACCCATTCTAATTTTATGTACTGCCTCGTTAAAAACTTTGTCAGGAAAAACCCAGTGGGATAAAAACCTGATCAAGGGAAAAAGAGTACAGTTCATAAAATTCTCCCCCTCAGCTTAGCATAATTGACGGAGGCGACGCATGCCAATCTTGTGTACGAGTTCTTCAAATTTCTTCGGGGGCAACGCTTTTGTAAATAAATCAGCAAGGTTTTCACTGGACTTGATTTGCTTGATGTCAACCTTTCCATCTTTCTCGAGATCATGTGTTGAGAAGAACTTTGGTGATATATGCTTTGTTCGGTCTTCTTTGATGTAACCTCCTTTTACTTGAGCAATGCATGCAGTATTGTCTTCATATATAGGAGTCGGATGACTAGTAATTGTTTCTATACCGCACCCGTTCTGGATATGTTGGATCATTGATCGCAACCATACACATTCTCTACCTGTTTCGTATAGAGCTATCAACTCTGCGTGATTTGATGATGTGGCAGTCAAAGTTTGTTTCATCGATCTCCATGATATTGCAGTATCTCCATAAGTAAACACATAACCTGTTTGAGATTTTGCTTTTTGTGGATCAGACAAATATCCTGCATCAGCGTATCCAACAAGAGTGGCCTTGGCACCTTTGCGGTAGAATAAACCAAGGTCGATGGTACCATTGAGATATCGCAAAATGTGTTTAATGCCATTCCAATGCCTCCTAGTCGGGGTCGAGCTGTGTCTGGCTAACAAGTTCACTGAGAATGCAATATCTGGTCGAGTGTTGTTTGCTAGATACATCAAAGCTCCAATAGCACTCAAGTATGGTATTTCTGGACCGAGTATTTCTTCATCATCTTCACGAGGTCGGAATGGATCATCATGTACATTGAGAGAGCGGACAACCATCGGGGATGTGAGAGGATGTGCTTTATCCATATAAAACCGCTTCAGAACCTTCTTCGTGTAATTTGACTGGTGAATGAGTATTCCGTCTTTCAAATGGTCAATTTGAAGACCAAGACAGAATTTTGTTCTCCCAAGATCTTTCATCTCAAATTCTTTCATGAGATATTTTGCAGTATTTTCTATTTCATCAGAAGTTCCAATGATGTTTAAATCATCAACATATACTGCAATAATGGCAAAGCCTGATTTAGATCTACGGATGAAAACACATGGACTAATTGGATCATTTTTGTATCCTTCTCTGAGCAGATATTCACTGAGACGATTATACCACATTCTGCCAGATTGTTTTAGTCCATATAGT
>OOIL02006765.1:790842-847293 GCA_900332095.2 Cuscuta campestris | reverse complement strand
TTTTTTTTTAATAATCGTAATTTTTTTTTTGTGAACAATGTCATGATTATATATATAAACAAAATCAAAATGATTATACACACACACATATTCAATACCAAAAAGAAAAAGATAAAACAATTTCAATTATGTGTAATAATTTTTACTCTTTCATTTAAAATTAAAAGAAAAACATACTTCCTCCACTAGTGGTGAGTACGAAAAGAAGACACTCCCTCAAGAATGTTCAAAAACAAAAGGAAAAAGACAAATTAGAGACAAATTAGTGCTGATGCCATGTGAAGAAAAAATATGATGGAGAAGAAAAATAATAATAATACTCCGTAGTATGTTCCTTCAACCTTTTATTGGAGTCTTAAAATCATTCCCCTCTTTCTCTCTCTTAAGCATATACTCCGTAGAAAAAAAATTATATGCAACAAGAAGAAAACACTACTAGAAAGTTTCAAGTAATAAATTTTAAGAAAGTTATATGCGTGGAGGGGAGTCTACCATTTATGCAAAGTTTAATTTAAGGTATGTTCATAATTGAATTCTAATTTTTTTTTTTATTTTTTTTTTAATATTTTATTTTAAAGCTACTCTGTACTAAATTCTACTTTGTTTTAATTTATCAAAAACATGATTTTCTGATATTATGAGGAAATTTATTCCATTTTAATTTATCTAATTTTATTTTTTATAACTATAAGTTTCTGATGTGAAGGATCTCAACTTTGGGCAATCACAGAGCATACTTCTCATAGTTTTTAAGAAAATATTTTAGTTTGTTTATGAAGAAAATAAAATAAATATACCTTCTGAGAAGAACAAGGTTTCTGGGATTTTGAGCAAACTTGTGCTGATAACGTGTTATAAAATGAGAGAAAAACTACTCAGAGATTAAGATAATAGATATAATATATTTCTGATTTCTTCTCTCTATTAACTCTTCACTCTTCTCTTATTCTTAATTGTGATTACAATGCAGGGATTAAGCCTTTATTTATAGTGGAGAGGCTTAGTTTGAATACAAATACAAGTGGGAAGGACTGTACTAAATTGATACTCATCAATGAGTGTCTTAATATACTATTCTAGAAATTAGGCCTGATTAATTGAATAAATGAACAATCATTAATTTCATAACACAAGCAAATTTTTAAGTCTCATAACTACTCCTTAAGCAAATTTTTAAGTCTCATACTGCAAATAAGTCTCAATTTTTAAAAGGCAGGGAGTCATAAGTCTCATAACTACTCCTTAATATAAAAAAGAAAAAAAAAGCTGAAAGAACGTTTGTGGGAGCTCTCAAACTTGACTAGAGGAGCATCCATCCGATAAGAGCCGAGGCGACACATTGGTGTTGAGGAGGAGAGAAGATGCCGAAGAGGACGACCCACACATATTCCAGCGAAGACGCCGCTCCAGAGGCACCCGACTCCGATCTCTTCGTCTATTACTGCAAGCACTGCAGTTGCCATGTCCTCATCACTGGTGCGCCCGACCCTCCTCTCTTTTTCTTTTCCCCCTTTCCTTTTTTGTTAAATCTTCTCCGATTTCCAGTTGGATTCTGCGATTCTCATTGCAATATGAACTCTAACTGTGCCTTCACTTCTTACATTCATCAAATTCTTTTCTTAGATGCTTCAATATGGTCCCTAGATTCCCTAATCTGTTAGTTGTTTAGCATGTTTGGAGTTAATTAGCCTTCGATTAGACATGCAATATAATAATAATAAGTTCATTGCTGGTTTGGTGATTCTTTATTGGTTTATTGAAAGGTAAGGTATGTTTTGGATTGACACGGGTAGTTAGCCCATACAAGTGTTAGTTTTCATATCATCAGAATGAGGCAAAAAGGAAATTGAGAAACAGTTATAGGCATATAATTTACATGAGCGGGCAAGAAAAAACCTCCGGAGAGAAATCATTCCAGTAGGGTGCTTAAGTGGATTCTATTATGGTTTCTGTGAAGGAGGAATAACATGGCTCGCAAGCTTTACATTTCTCCTTCCCTGCACCAGAATGATTGTGGAGAAGTTCTATAATTACAAGACAGAGAAGTGATAGCCACTGGTAGTTTTGATTTCGAAAGCTTAGTGGGTGGGCAATAGGATGCCTATAATGAGGAGGCTTGTTTATGTAGAAAAGCTCAAAGGCTATTGTTGCAAACAACTGTAAGTGTAGTAGCAAAGGGAAACAGAGATATAAAGGAGAAAGTGTCTTCACTGAATAAGCAAAGTATAGGTACATCTCCGCCAAAAAAAAAAAAGAAAAAAAGGAAAGAAATACTGGATGAGAGGCTCTCTTCAACCTAGAGATTTCCAATGGCTATCTCCAACCTAGTAATGAAGATTTGACAACAGACGTCTTCAACTGCTTTCAAAGATTTGAATACGGATGTCTCCAACCGTCTTTACCAGGATTTCTTGATTATCCTCAACTGTTTGCAATGAGAATTTATTCGCATAGTCTCAAACTGTCACAATGTAGATTGAAGAAAAAGAATCATCCAAACCACCTCTAAAGAATACAAATACAAGGTTCGTGGTAGTATGTGTTTAATTGTGTAGAGAATCTGTTTTCATAAAAATGAATTACTCCCTCCGTCCCTCATAGATCTTCCCAATAGCCCTTTTTCTTTGTCCACAATAAATCTTCTCATTTCATTTTTTAACAATTAAAATACCACAACTACCCCCACTTACTTTATTTATTACACCTCACCTACCTCATTCAATACTTCACCCATTTTCATTAAGGGTATTATGGTAAACTTTCACCTTTTTTCAACTCTCCTTAAAAACCACCAAAAGTCAAAATGAGAACATCTTAGGGGGACGGAGGGAGTATTATTTTTTTGCATATGTATCCTTAATTTTGTTTATAGTGAGGGATTTTGAGCTAGGGTGTGCAAGTATGATGGAGTTTTGCGGCCAATGCAGATGGATATGTTACCACTTAGGGCATGTTCTTTTTGGTTGGAGTTCTAAAGTTGGCTTTTGAAAGAAACTGAAAGGAGTTGAAAGAAATTGGAAGGAGTTGGAAAATGTTGGAAATATTAAAATGTTAAAAATCATTCAATTAAATAATCACCTAAATAAATATGTAAGAAAACTCTAATTTTGGATAAAAAAGAATTCATCATTGTTCTTCTTTGAGATGGTATGTTATAAATTTGGATATATAGTTTTATTTTATATTCATCATATATAAATATTGTTTTTAATTTGTTGGAATAAAGTACGAGTTGGAAGAAACTGGAGGGAGTTTGAAGAATCTGGAAAGAGTTGAAAAGTTGGAAGTCAACTTTTCCAACCCAAAAGAACAGGTGCTTAGAGTTAGGGTTTATCGGAAAAAATATTTTGAGCTAACTCCGTACTTCGAATTACCGTGAATGAGAAGCTTGTCTGTGTGCACTAACCCCGGTAGAGTTGTATTTTTCATGCCTGTTGGCATCTAGAGTTCACTGGTGTACAGTTGAAATCATACCATGAAAACAATTACTTGCTTTCTGCTTGAGTATTTATTTTTCATCGTTCTATAGCTTCTTGGTATACTTATCCCTTTCCCCAGATATAAGCACATACAATGCTGTGTTTGTTGAAATGTAGAAATATATAAATAATTAAGAAGTACCGGAATATGGTGATTTTAGGTTTAGGAAAATTGAAACGCTAGGGGTTTCCCATTCCAATTGAGTTTAAGCCTATTATGTATCCATGCAAGTATGCAATAGTTAGTAGAAGTTATGTAGTTGTAAGTAGAAACTAGAAAGTTAGATCAATAGTACTTCAATGGAAATGTAGTTTTGTTATTTGGCATAGTATCAAGGACCCTAGTCTATAATATTCTATTGATCCTAGACTCTCTCTCTGTCTGTCTGTCTCTCTCTACTTGACCCCATCAACACGGAAACACCCAGGTCTATGAAAATCATGTACAGTGACCTTACATCAAAACCCCCTTGGAACATTTCAAAAGAGAGGAACATTGCTCTAAGCAATTAAGCAGACAAAATTTGAATATAATACCAGAACTGGTGGAAACTGAATAACTGATGACACAATTTCTATGAATTGCCAAGTTCACAATGCATTCACTTCCTAATAAAATATTGGAGTTGAAAGATTAAAGATCCTGATATGCTGGTGGTATGATTGAAATACTATCTAGATCTCAATGCAAACAATCAATGCATTTGTGCAAGTTAAGCACATGTAGAAATGCTAAATTGCATTTTGTCTTTCCCTTTTTGCAAGTGGCGTGTAACAAGTTGGCTGCAACTCCTGTAAGGGAGTGCCTTTGCTGCTCAGCTTGAGATTAACGATGACAAATCTAATGATGATGCTATATCCGTGAATTATCAGTTTGAAATTATTGAGAATAGTAATAATCTAACTAGATACTCATCTCTTCTCTAAGGAGTTCTTGTTAGATTGCTATTGTGTCTCTCCATGTTAAAAAGTGCTTGTAGATAACCAATTGCAGAAAATGCCCAAAAGGAAAACTGACGATGCTTATGTGCTTGACAAGAAGAAGTATCTTGCAAGATTGAGTGTTGATGAGGCGGGAAAAGTTCTCCTGAAGCGGTAATCAGCTGTTTATTTTATATGCCTGGTAGGCACTTATATGATACCAAATTTTTTATATGTTTATCACACACACACACATGCGTCATAGTTCTTTGCAAAACAATGGCCAAATAAGGGTTCTTCAAGGGTGTATGTCATCTATTGCTTCGTGGTAGTTTGGTTGATCATCTATGATCTTGGACTAATATTTCGTTTTGTATTAATTGGTCGTCTTGGGTGAGAAATCAATCACCATGCAAGATGAATATTGGTATGACAAAGTTTGCATGAAAAAATATCAAAAAAGATCTAGTCTGTATAGTTCTATACCCTTGGTCATTTTTTTACCATTTGGAAATCTAGAAACATAGCAACTTTTGAAAGTCTGGAAACTTCTATTTTTAGAGTCAAGCAATAATTTTATGCGTACTTGAATAATATGGCCTGTTAAAAACCCAATCTCAAAAAATAGAGGTAGCTCTTCATTTGAGCACCAGGTTCTCATGCTGATTTTTTGTTACTTACCAGGTACCTTTTATTTTTTTTCTCCCTCTTTTAAATTTAAATTCCACATTTTGATTTTATAGATTTTTTTCTACTAAAAAGAGGGGAAATGATTTATACCAGGGACGGAAATATGATAATTTTGTGATTATTATAATAACTCATGCTACCTCTTACTTATGTAGTTATGTCTTTTCATGTGTCTCAACCCCATGAGGCCATGTGGAGTGACAACATGTTAATGTGGTGCTATCATATTTAATACCTTTATCTTTCTGTTGAGAAATTCTCCCTCTGTCCCGCAATGAAGTGTGCACTTTCTGTTATTATCACTCCCAAAATAAACTATATACTTATCCCATTACCTTTTTAGTGAAGGAGTATGTGGGTCATAAGTCATAACATTTCTCTCTCTTCTAAACAAGTTTTAACAATATAATTTTTACTTTTCAACACTTTCCTTTAACTTCGTGAAGTCAAACTCTAAACTTTTTAATGGACAGGGAAAGTATGTAAGAATGTTAGTTAAATGTTTGATGGTTATTTGCTACTGATAGGTGGTAGTGCATTTACATTATGTGATATATGATACCTTCAGGAATCTTTTTGCCTTGCTCATTTGTTAGTTCAATTTTTTTGCCTAGCTAAGACTTGTTGGTGGTTCTGTTTTACAGTGGTGAAGGGAAATTGGAGAAGCAGTTCCGCATGAATTGTAAGGGGTGTGGCCTCTTTGTATGCTATCGTGCAGAATCCGATATGGAGTCAGCCTCCTTTATCTATGTAGTCGATGGTGCACTTAGTACTATTGCTGCTGAAACAAATCCACATGTAATGAGTTGTTTATTCTTTACAGTATCTAATATTTATGGATAGTCTTTAGTTTAAGCAGTTTATTTTAAGTTGCTTTTACATTTTTGGTGTTTGATAAACAATCTTATATTTATGTTTATTGTTTAGTTTAAGCAGTTTAAGCCCCATAAGCCAAAACAAGTATCTACCTGCTAGCTTATTTCCTACTTTAAGTTCAGTATTATAACTTATAAGTCAAAAGCAAGTTCAAACCTGCTTAGTGCTTTTGCAAAAGTGATCTCAAACATTCCATAGTCCCATTATCTGTCCACTGAAAGCCATGAGACCTACTAATTATGCTTCAAATGTTTAGGTTTATTATTGACAATTACATGTTTGATTTTAATGCTGAAGGACATAAATGATTAAAGCTTATCATTACCAAGTACAAATTTTCGCTACAATGTATCATTTCTTTGGTATAATGTGGTAATATTTATGGGTGGTTTTCAATTTTCATATATCCTTTGCAACTGATTTGTGTTTATTTGCATAAGAAGTAAAATCATCATAACAGCACATGAAGTTGAGAATGCCATATAGTTTTGTTTTCATTTGTCAAATCATTTCTCTGGTAGTTTTAGTGCCTAACACCTTAAACTTAGGAGATAATACAAATGCAATCTTACATTGTACTTTGATGGTAAGGTAGACTATTTTAAAAAATTCAGACATTCTTTTTAAAAATAAATAACCATGTAACTGTTAATTGTTGAAATGCTAATTTTAATATGCACACATGGAATTTATGTGGATGTTTTAGGATTTTTTTTTTGGAAATCAATATATCTTGACCGTGCCTCCTGGTTCATTGTGGTTTATGAAATATTTAACCCATTGATTATTTGGATTTGAAAGTAAGAGAGCAATGGCTATATTTCCTATGGTGTGTGTGTGTGTGCATTTTCCCTCTTTTTGTGGAGCACCCCTAGTGTGTATCTGTTGCTCATTGTTACTTCATTCTGCACATATGTTTAATCCTCTTGGTGCCAATCCCACTTTTAGGACGGAATTTTGCCTGCATTTGTGCTTCACTTCTTTAGCTGCTCTTAATGATAAAGAAGTATGTTGAGGCCTATAACTCAGGATGTTTGGTCGAACCTGTAGGATGCCCCAGTGCCACCCTGCATATCACAGTTAGAAGGGGGTCTTGTTCAAGTGGCAATAGAAGTGGAGGACCGTGCACAACGTTCAGCAATTACAAGTATATATGCATTTGCTTTTGTCTTTGCAGTTCGTTTGTCTAGTTTCTTTCACTGCTCGTTGATGTTATTGCATTTAAAATTGTTAAGTTGCGTAAGATTCGTGTTACATGCACAAACACAATTGTTTTTTTCTTTCATTTTGACCCTGAAATCTAGTACTTCGTATTCGAGAGTATTATTCTTAGTATTGTTGCAATTAGTAATCATTGGAAAATTGTTTCTATTTTGGACAACATTAAAAATTCATTTTTTAGATTTCTGAAGTTAAAAAACTAAAAATTAATAGAAAAAGTAAACATATTCTCTGTTTTTCCTTTTTTCTTTCTGAATTTAGAAAACATTAAAAGTAAGCACGCTTTCCATTTTCTTGAAAATTTTTTCCCTGTTAGTACACAACCCTAAATGTTTATACTCCCTCTGTCCCAGTGTCTGTCTTTTTTTTAGTTTTTTACCATTTCCGTTCGTCCCACTATCTATTTCGCATGTCCTGTAGGCAATATTTTTGTGGTTCAAAATCATCCTTACTGTATCCATACTTAACACTTAACATATCGATCCCAAATTTCCTTAATATGCGTGTTGCTTCCTCATGTCCCAAAGATAGTGAGACGGAGGGTGTAATTCCTTAATATGCGTGTTGCTATCGGTTAGATGTGGCGAAGTTGGGAAAAAATCCCAAACTAGATTATTATTGCTCTGTGGTATTTAGTTCATTGGATTTGACGATATGAGCGATTAGAGGATCAATCCTCCTTAATAACTGTAAACTTTTAACCAAGCAACCACTGAAGGAGCTGGTGTTTATTTACACCCTTTAATATTGATGCTGTGGCTTCTTATATCCGATAATATGGTGAAAATATTCTTGAAGCAACACTATATCAGTGCAAGTTTACAAAGAAAAATGGGGTCAATCAAGTTCTTGATACAATGAGGGTTGTAAAGTCTTGTTTGACATTTTAAATATGCACATTTGAATTATGAAGTATTACCTTAGTGAAGTCTAGTGGAGAGGAGGATGTACCTGCAGATTTGAGGAAAGACAGATGAGTGATCAAAATGCAGACTGACAAATAGATAATGTAATTGAACAATGCTTGTCTTTTTGAAGAAGTGGAGGGGGTTTTTAGAAGAATTATAAGCTATTTTCCTCCTAGAACATCAATTTGGAGCAATATGGCATTTTGGGATGACAAGGTTAAAGATTTGGAGGGGGCCATTGTGGTTTTGTGTGTGTGTGTGTGTGCGTGCTTTTATGACATTGGCTGTTTTATCCAAATTTTCTAACAAAGCTAATCAATACATCTGTTAGAAAGAAATTCATCTGTATGCATGTGTTGTTTCAGGAGTAAATGCTGATGATGTTAGGGTCACTGTCACGGCACCTGCCGCTCGTGGGGAAGCTAACAATGAACTTCTAGAATTTATGGGCAGGGTATAATTACTTGTTGCTGTTACTGGATTATATACTCCCTCTGTACCAGAAAAAGAACTCTTTGAAGACTGAAAATTTCCCCAAATACTCTCTTCGTCCCTAAATGAATTACATGGAGGGAGTTATGAGGCAAAACCCTGTGTTTTTTGAAATCATTTTAAATTGGTATAGAAATAAAAAATCAAACTTACATTACATATTTCTTTTAAAAAAAGAAATTTTTATTTTGTCAAATAATCAATGAAAACAAATAAGTAAACAAAACTTATTGTGATGGATTAGTAAAGATGTAATCCATTTTGGGACGGAGGAGTAAAAAAAACTGCCTCAAACAAGTTACGTGTGTTATATTTAGCTAAACCAACAAACAGCATTGAAATCATAGCTAGAGTTGATTTGTTCTGATTGTTTTGCCCCTCTAAAAATTTTAAAATTTTAAAAGTTGCATATAGATTAAACATGACTCTTTTTTTGGAGCGAGGCTAGTAAAAGATATGAAATGGGTTATGTAGCTAACCTTCTCTGCCGGTTTTGGTACAGGTATTGGGTCTTAAACTATCCCAAATGACTCTCCGAAGAGGTTGGAATAGCAAATCTAAGCTTCTTGTGGTATGTTACAAATATGTTCCAAATTCCTGATGCACTAAGCCATGTAGAATTAGTTGAGCATCTGAATAATGTTTACACGAATTTTACATTACACATGAGCATGAAGATAAAATATATAGATTTTCGATCCCTTCGGTTGTCATTCCATTCTTGAGGCCCATGTGAAGTTAGGTGTTAACTTTTCCCACTGGTAGAAGTGTAGAACTATTGGAGAATGCTTTTCTTTCCCTTGATTATACCTTTGTCTCGTTGCTTACCGGATTTGCAATTCCTCGTGAAACCCAATCCCTTGTGCCATGGTGTCTTTTGGAATTTGTGAATGAGCACCGGGCCAAAATGCGTAATCCCTATTTTCTTTTTTGTTACCGTGCTAACAAACAGCTTCATTCACTGAACCAGGTAGAGGATTTGACTGCTAGGCAAGTTTATGGGAAGCTGTTGGAAGCAACACAACCTTGAGGTTGCTTAATAACAAAAATGTACCATGAACAAACCCACCGAGTATGAAGTCTACTAGGACGCGTACCAAAGATGTGTGTTTTTCCTTCAATTATCTGACATCATATTTCTTTGGATTTAATTTCACATTAAGTTCAGTTTTGGGTTTGGATCACGGATTCCTTTAGTCTAATGTAAGATAACATTATATATATGGTCAATCGGCTCAATCGTAGACTGAGGCGGCGTTCCGTTCAATTTATTTTTCCTGGTTATTACTTATTGTTATTATAATCAGATCAGACTAGATCAGTTAAACTGCGATCAGATCAGACCACAGACCAAAACATGCCAGATCAGATCTTCAAAAAATTAAATCGGATGAGGCAAACAGAACGCAGCCTAAGTACTATGGTAATTGTTACTGCTTTAAGTGTATAACGGGCACAGTCAGGCATACGTAGATTACTTACACAATCAAATACTCCGAAGCTTTTTTTATATTTAAAAAAATAAAAATAACACTGGTTATTGCATGAAGTGGTGATAAATTTAAAGAGTCTTTGCACATTTGGCAATTTATTTAGAAAGACACTTTTTTTGTAAAAAGAAATAGATAAATGTGCAAAGTGTCTTGCAATGCATTACATTCCCTTGGATAGATCTTAGATTTATAAAATTCACAAAGTTTTATGAGCACTTCTTTGGGTATTGAGACATGATTTTTTTACTGATCAACTGGTGCATTATTTTTGTGTTTTTTTTTTTACTTTTTTGGGTACAGCACTTGCACTCTACTTTTTTTAAACAAGAAAACTAATAATTCTATTATAATGTAAGTACTATCTTTATCCCAAATTAAATTGAATGTTTATTATTTACTCCGTATATAGTTAAAATTTTATTTAGTTTTACTATCTAATTGATAAACTAATGTAGTTATATTATCTTTTGTTCCAAAGAGATTTTGCAGTTTTTAAGTATGTAGATTTTATTTTTTCATCCCACCAAAAGTTTACTATTTTTTGGCTTCGGGTTGTGATGGAATAAAGCAAAATAGATCTCTAAATTGTTTGTGCTTCTTTAACAAATGAAATAGCAGTTTGTCAATCATTGAAACTTTCTACGCTGAGCCGAGGTTCTCTTTGGAAACAGTCTCTCTACTTTCAAGCAGGAAAAATGCTTGCATACACACACCCTTTCCAGACCCTACTCTTTTGAGATTCAACCTGGGTTGTTGTCGTATTGTGTTCGGTAATTTTTTCCAACACACTGCTAGAGCCAGATACTGTTAAAGAGTGCCCCACATCGAAACTTGTAGATAAAAATAAATTAGTATATAAGCTTTTGAGTTGAACTAAGCACTCGTTTAAATTTAATTTTTTAATGTGGTTCAACCCAAGTGCTTTATGACCTAGTCCAGTGTTCCCTACCTCATTCTAAATTTTATCATGGTATCAGACCCAGTTTTAATTCATCTCGTTTGTTAAGGTATTCGTCTAGACGTTCATTCCTAGCGGCCTTAATCTTTAGCTCAGTTGTCCGTGTGGAATGTGTATCCAATGACATGTGGCCTGTTTAACTCGATTGCTCATCTTGAAGTCCATACCTAGAGGCTCGTGGTCCTTTCAGTGTTGGAGCTCAAAAAATCAAGGGGGTGAGAGTCTATTTACAAGTGGTCAACCGATTAGATTCAAAATAGCTTGGTTGTCCACCTGAGGGGGAATGTTAAAAAGTGTCCCACATTCGGAACTTGTAAAAAAAATAAATTGGTATATAAGGTCTAGAGTTAAACTAAATAATCCATTAGATTGAACCTTTTAATATGGTTGAGTCTGTCTTATGACCCAATCCAGTATCCCTACCCCATTTTAAATTCTATATCATGTAAAGTGCAAAGAAATTTTAGAAAAATGAGATGAATTTCTCTGCCACTGCAAAAATTCACATCTGCATCGTGATGGACCAAAAATACATCATTCTCATTTATCACATGGTTTCTGAGTATTTGTCTAATTTTGACTTTTTTCGGTCAATTTTTTTCAATGTTTGACATTTAATTTAATAAAATATAGATTGTATATTAATTAGATAAAATAATATTTTAAAAATATTTGATATAATAAATCTAACAAAATTATTTTTGTAACAAAATCTATTATCATTTTTATTTAATTTAAGGTCAAAGTTTACCCATTTTGACTGAAAAAATCAGAAGTGCATAAATACTCAGGGATGGAGAGTAAAAATAAAAAATGTGAGTGAAAGATTTTTTAAAAGAGAGAAATTTTTAAGCCACATATTCCTTAAGTGGAAAGGCAAATTTCATTTAGACATTTGAATAAGTGTGACATTTTCTTTGGGACATATACCATAAATGGCTATGGACTAATTTGGATTTAAGGGTTCGTTGATGTGTTTTGGACAATTGATATGATATAGGTGTTAGCCTTGGTTTGCTAAATTTCGTATTTTGATGTAAACAAATAATATATGAGTTAATGTTTGTTTCAGCGTTTCAGGTATAACAATAATCCATTAAGAATCAATTCTCAATAACAAAGATTTAGCCAAATTTTTAAAAACCGAATCAGTGGTCCGATAGCTATTCCAGTACCCGTGTGGTTCTAACGGTAGGCTGTACCGCCAAACCGATACCTAGCTACCGCCGGGTGCAGATTCCACTAGAGTAAAATGGTTTGTGCCAGTTTCCGAAGACTTCCAGTCCGGTACCCAACTGTCGTAGATCCGGTATCTGGATACCGTCTGTCCCGTACCTTGCTACTGTTACCATTGGAAATCCTGATTTTGAATTTAAACAAATCTAATCATGCATTAATACTCTTATTTAATCCTCAACGGCCATAAAAGGACATTATTCCCTTTTCACTATAAATATGGGCTTAATCCTTCATATTTCAACAAGAATCCAAGCTCCAAATATCATATTTCATATTTCAAGTGTGTTCTTATTCTTGTTCTTCATTCTTGTAATTTAGCTATTTCAAGAACCTATTTCTCCTGATTCGGTTTTTAAACATTTGGCTAAATCTTCGTTCTTCACCGCTCAAGGACTGATCCTTTTCTTTATCATAGGCCAAAAGATATTGAATACTTTCCTGTATATTTAGATACATACTTCACTCATTGTAACGGTTGAGGATAGCCGTATAAATCCTTATATAGACGGTTAAGGATGCCCGAGAAATCCTTGGGCAAAAGGTTCAAGGATAACCTTTCAAATCCTTGGGGAAAACGTACAAGATAGCTTTTAAATCTTCATTGTAAGCGGTTTGAGATAGCCGCTGTGAAATCTCAGAGTTGAGCCGTATTGGCAAGGGTTATTTGCCAAACTAGTGCAGTGCTTTGAAGGATTTCAAGAGACCGAGACTTAGTAGATTCGGAAATCCATAAGGAGCAGCCTTAAAGTACTGGAGTAGGAAGTTTCCGAACCAGTATAAAATTGGTGTGTCTTTGTTTTACGCTTTTAATTCTGTGTTTTATTTATTGCTTCCGCGTTTGCCAAAACTAATTTTATTAAACTCCGAAAAGTTTTTAAACACCTTATTCACCCTCTCTCCAAGGCGTGGGCACATCAACTAACAATAAATTTTAAAATACTCAGGGGTATGAAATAAACATAATAGGAGAGATTTGAATATCAAATTCGTATATGGTACAACCAACTGTACCTGAAGTCAGATACAACCGGGTAGTACTCATTTTTAGGGGTGGGCGCGGTCCGTGATGGTCCGTGATACTACCAGAACCTATCACGGACCGCTATTATTTAAATGGTTTGGTATCGGTACGGGATGAACTCCAAAACCATTCGGTACTATTCCGTTTTGAAATAGAACGGTACAATACCATAGCCATGTTCAAACTGTGCAAAAAAAAAATGAACGTACATTACTTAAAGAATATTTAATTTAATGTATAAATTTGTATAGAAAAGCACAAGAATGTTAAATAAAAGTATTGATTTCAAATTTAAACGGATCATAAAAATAAAGAATAAAAGATAACGAGTCTATAGTTAAAAACTAATTTCTTCCCATTTCATATAATATCGGAATACAAATAACTATAAAAATATAATGCCAATAGTAATGATAAATATAATAACAACAATAATAATGAGAGAGTTTAATAATGAATAATAAAATACGAAGTAATCTATACACGGTAAGATGAAGTAGACAAATACTCCATAATTGTTTGAGATACGTACTTCGTATATAGCGTTGGATGGTTCGGTCCTTGATAATCGGTTTTAAATATTTATATCACGGTCCCATTCCATTTGGTATCGGTTCGGTTCCGGTTCGTGATGAAAAAAAGCAATCCCGTTTGAAAACACTATAAACAGTTCGGTACCATTACGGTCCGACATGGTACCATGCTAGTTCGGTTTTTTTGCCCACCCCTACTCATTTTGAAGTAAAGTAGTACTCATTGTCGCACAAATATAAGTGTTCATTTTGAAATAACGTAATATTAATTCTGAAATAACATGATACTCATTTTGAAATAACATAGTACTCATTTTCACACATTTGTCGAATACAATTATAATATTCATTTACTAATAACGTAGTGTTCTTTCTGAAACAAACTTGTGCTCATTCTCAAACAATGTAATGCTAATTCTCAAGTAATATTTTGTTCATTCTCTTCAGATTTGGAAAATATAATCCAATAGTCTAATTAAACTTACACTACTCTCAATAGCATAGTCATCTTCATCGTCATCTTCATCTTCATCTTCGTTGTCATCTTCATTGTTGTCACTGCTACAAATCTCGATGAGGCATCTTCTTTCACAATCGACGCATTACCAAACATGGTCATATACATTACCAAAAAAGTATAGTAATGTGCACATTTACACTGCAACATTACCACAGTGCAAAGTCACATTACCACAGTGTAAAGTCCTATTTCGGGAAAAAAACATGAAAGTCCTATTTTGGTACTTTTCTCTATGTTTTAGTTCTATTTAAGGTGATTTTTAATTTAAAAACCATAGATAGTTTACAAAATACTTTTGAAAATAAAGGAAGTTTTAATGCCTTTTTGAAAACCATATAACACTAGCCCCAAATTCATAGACGAAAACTCTTTTTTTGAAAACCATATGGCACTAAACCATATTAGATTTTGTTCTACTCCTTCCGTCCGAAAATGTTCTTCACATTTGACTTTTCTTGGTCAAAGTTTATAAACTTTGACTACGATTTATAGAAAAAAACGCATTATATTATGATGTACATTTAATATCAATATATTCATAATGAAACGTTGTTTTTAAATATCAATTTTTTATAAAAAATATTTATGTATAAATATAAATATTAATGGTCAAAATACAATATTGGAGACCTTGAAAATAAAATGGGAAGAACATTTGCCTATTTCCGTACGGAGTAATTCGGAAGGAGGTATTGTGTTGGTCCACCTCACAAAAAAGGTGGTGGCGCACATTTAGAACAAGAGTACAATTGGGACTGGGGCAAAAGGGCCGCCGCGATGAATAGTGGCAGTGTGTGGGAGCATTTGCCGCTTCTGGTGAGAGCCAACTCCAAAGAGTCGGTGGAATACATATTCCAAGCCCTATGGAGGACTCGCAAGACCGGACTCGACGCCGCCGACCGCCGGATTTTCCAGGAAATGCTCAACCTCCCCGGCGGAGATTCCGATCTCGACCCTGTCTGTCCATCCCTTCTCTTGTCTTCTACTATCTGCACGCATCTCTACCATTTCCGTTCTGTTTCTATTTATTTGCTTAATTATTTTGGGGTTGATTTTGCGAAAAGATATTATTTTCATAGAGAAAATGATCAAATGCAATGAATTCTTACACTTAAGTTGTTTTCGAAGTTTAAGTTGTTTTCGAAGTTTATTTTGAGACGGATGGAAAAATATGGTGTAAAGTCATTTTGGGACGGAGCGAATACTAATTATAGGTTTGATAAGCATTTTATAGGTTTTTTGGCTAAAGATTCAAGGTATAAGGCTAAGAAACTAGGTAAGATTGCAGAAGAATGTGAAGTAAGCTATAAAAAAAATAAAAAAATCAATAGCATTCAATATCTCTAGCAACAACCATAACTCTAACTATCTGATTTTCTTTTATTTTTTATATTGAAAAGTATGTGGAATGGGAGCACTTGGTGTACATTTGGGGTACACATTTGGTGTAGCCCTAGCATTTTTCATCTGATTAATGCCATAGGTAGAGATTCTCCAGCTCAGCTTATGATTTGTGATCCTCTTTTAACATTTTTCTTGATGTTGCACCCAAGTAACAGACACCTTATGCAATCAATGGCATCTATTTATTTTTTCTTTCAAAATGATTCAAGTCCTTATTTGTGAGAAATCATTCCATATCAAATAAAGGGGGTGGAAAATATGAAGTCTGTAGAACACTATTCAAAACCCAAAAGTGGAGGAAAAGAGAAGATTTGGTTCATGTTGCCCACAAATAAAGTCATATGAGATGTAATGCATGTCTGGCTAATCGGCTCTATCCAACGTTTGAATTTGGCCTCTTGCCCCCCGAAATTGTGCATGTTGTAGCTGTCTGAAATAGTGAAGCTTTTAACTGCTAAAGTTTTTTTTATATGTTATATAGGTTTTTTTTCTATTTAACTAGTGTAGTGTGTTTATTCTCCACTTCTTCCATGACTCGGTAGATGTTTGTGGTGCTGCAGCTTTTGGTGTGCCTGCGTATTTTGATTCGAAGATGTGTATTCGAAGGTATCAAGAAGGATGAGATTCAGATGTTGTTTCCAGCCGGGGTCCTGCCTGAATTGCAGAGATTATTAACACTTCTGCTCCAAAAATTTCAAAAGGAGTGGCAAGAAGATGTTGCGAATGATCGGGTAAGACTATTAACACTATAATGAAGGTCTATTTTTCGGAGTAGGTATATCAATAATTTTTTGACTTCTTTGTGTAGCAGGTAGTCTTATGCCAGGGGAATGACAATACTGTAGCTTGAGACCCCCCTGTGGCTATTTTTATATTGAAGGTATTGCAATCTTTCCAGCATTAGAGCCCGTTTGGTAAGGCGTGTTTGGCTTGCTGAATTTTCGGAAAGGAAAATGGTATAGTAACATCCATTCCAGTCAAATGCCAATGGTTTTGCCTATTCTAATCATTCTTCTTATTATACATAGTAGAAATTGAGTCAGGCTACCAAACGGGCTCTAAAACTAACTACGGGTAGTAATTTAACACAGAATCATCATAGGTTAATTCACCACAGGAACATCGTCTCACCACATTTCTGTGTGTGAGACCTATTCACATCAATTAAAAATAAATAATAGAGTCTTCCTTTATATTACAGTGTTTCTCGATTATCCTGATAACCTTCTACTTTCAGTAACTTTTTGCCTTGGTTTCTCAAAAGCACAAACAAAAAAATCATTCAGATTTGTATAACTTGCAGCTTGAAAGTGATGCGGCCTCTTACTCTAACAAAAAGGATCGTAGATCGAGTTGGGAAAAGAGTCATATTATGCCCGTTTTCAGTTAACTCCGGATTTCAGATTATTGTCCCCAAGGGAATGTAAGATTAGAGGGATATGACATTTTTATCCAAGTAATATGAGATTTTTTAAGTGATGCATCATAACTTTGGTTTAGCTAATGTGATTACATTGCCGTATTGCTTTGGTTTTGTTAATATTTGAGATTATTCCAATTCCGAAGCTTATCCCATCTCGAGAAATGAACAATTTTAGGTAGCCTTGTATATTCCTTACTATCCAAATTAATATGATGTTCCGTATTTCGTGAGCCAAATGCTTTCTTAGATGTTTGGTTTGCATATTAGGATATTACTCATGTTATCAAATTGTCAAGGAGAACAGACCTGTTTGGCATTGTGATTGCGAAGCCTATATGGTTCATTGCTTTTTCAATCGCAATTTGTATGTCTGGAAATCGAGTTTATTGTTTCTCCAATTGGTTGTTTATAGCTTCTCTAAACACCAACTTGAATATTACATGTTGAGTTAGTCTCACACACAGCATTTTGGCATAACTAGTGAGAAGGTGATTGAAAATTTTCTGAAGTATAAAAACTGATAAATGTTGTGGTACATGACATCATAATTTAGCACAGACCACTCGGAGATTTTTTGTAATCAAGGCAATAGCACTGAAAAAATGTAAATGATCATAGATTAGTGGTGTTTGGTTAAAGCAACAGGGGTAAAATGACATAAAAGATAAAAACCATAAAATTAATTTAAAATGACTGATGACAAAATTGGAAAAAATTTATAAAAATGCAATTGCAATACCAAACAGTCCAATTGTAAATAAGGCACCTATAATTGATGTCAAATAAAACTAGTCAAATAAGTACATTGAAATGGCTTGCCAAACACAGACTCAATCTCACTGCGAGGGCTTTAACACTAGATTGGGAAACTACATCAAAAATGTTTCAAACTGTGACACAAATTCAATTGTGAACCTTAGATTTAGGGTACACTTACAGATGGACTTGATAAGCAAATGCTTATTATGATAGAGATGAGCATTTTATGCATTTATTTATTAAACAATCTTTTATATGAGAAAGTCTACAATTTCTTGCGGGTCATGCACCATAGAAGCACTCTACAGACCATTTATATTCTTTTTAAGAAAATATTTCCTTCGGGGTCTGTTGGAAATAATCTCTATTTCCCGTTAGAGGTAAGATTTGCTCATACTCACCAAAGACACTATCGTTTTGTGAATTTTATAGAGTTTGTTGTTGTAAGATGAATGTCGTTTTTTGGTTAGCCTTCTCACTTTCACAATTACATTCCACTAAACAATAATTATTATTATTACTATTATTATTAATATTATTATTATTACTACTATTATTATTATGTACAAATGGTACAATGTGCAACTCATGTACTAATATAATCACAGATACGAGGACATGCTGGTGTACATCCTATGCATGTTCATGGCTTTGATCATGTTGGACTTAGCCGAATCGAGCAGCGGGTCGTTCCGGATTGCCCGTTCAAAGCAGAACTTTGCGTCCTCCCACTTGCCCTCGCCCACAAAGATGAGACCTAAGTTGTTGTATGCGGGTGCGTAACCAGGTCGCAGTTCAAGAGACTTTGTGATCATTGCCTTGGCAGATTCAAAATCCCTGAGTTGGCGATAGAGGATGCCGAGGTTGGAAAATATCGCGTGCGCTTGTTGAGGAGTCGCCAATGCCAAAGCCTGTTTATATGCCTCTTCTGCCCATGAAGGCTCAGCTGATAGATGCAGGGATATACCTGGGTTTTATTATACATGATGGTGTCAGTTTATGTACGACGTGAAGATTAGTGGTGTTTGGTTTAAGCAACCGAAGTTGAGTACTTGGGTTAAATGACATAAAAGATGAAAACCATAGAATCAATTCAAAATGACGGATGACAAAATTGGAAAAGCAGTAGGAAATGACAACCCAATAGGGTCCCACAAGAGTAGGGTCTGGGGAGGATATGTGTATGCATACCTTGCCGTTACTCGAAGTTAGGGACCCCTAGCTCAAGTAGCACAGACAATATAAGAGCACAGAAGGTACATAAAAGCAGCAAACACATAGAGCATATAAAGCACACAACAAAGCAACAGATCCGTGTACACCGAGTTTTGTTCTCTTATGTATTTTGATGCACATTTTGGAGAGATAGAGAGATGGTTACCGAGGTTTGACCAGGCGTAGGAGCTCTTGAGAGATGCAACTGCAGCCTTGAGGTACTTCTGTGAAATTTTAAACTGTTGGGTGCAGAGAAAATGAAGGCCAAGTTGGTGCCAATGAATGGCATCTTCAGGATCTTCTGCAGCTGCCTTTTCACATGAAATCAAAAATACGTAGAATGGAAGAGAGATATGAACGCGTGAAAACAAAGCATGGAAGAAAAGAAAAATAATACTAGTAGTATAATTTTCGGTTTCGTCTGGTTTTAGTTGCGGCTTTCCAAAATTCCTCTATGTAAGGATGAAGTTAAAATAACCAAACAATCGTGCTCTTAAGAGTGTTTTGCTGATTCACAATAATGTGCTTACTAGATATGGTAAATGGACAACGAATTCTATACGTCCAAAAAGAAAAATTGGACAACTAAATTGAAATATAATATTAAGGGTGTGTATGGTTGCGAGTCAAATATTTTCCAGGAAAATTCTGATTCTATTTTCCAATGTTTGGTAACATTAATGGATATTTTTCAAAGAAAATATTTTCTCCCAATTGAGGAAAATAATTTTCATTTGCTTTCAAAAGAAAATAACCCCTTTCCCTTCAACTCCATCCCATCCAATATCGCCCCCAACCCTGCCACCTACCCCTGCCACCCCCTACTTCGACCACACATACACAGCCACCCCCCCCCCGTCCGCACCCACCCTAGACCCCTATCCCCACCCATCGCCACTCATCACTCGCCAACCGCCCATGAACCCCGCCCCCACCCTTTGTCACCCCAATGCTACTAAAATATTACGGAGTATTAAATTATCTCAAAGCATCTTTTTCAATATTTAATTTTCAGATTTTAACCATAGAAACTAATTTTTTTAAGAAAACATTTTCCGTTCTACCAAACCACGGAAAATAATTTTCTAGGAAAATCATTTCTCATTGGGAAATAGTCTCCTAGAAAAATATTTCCCCCATCCAAATACAACCTAAACTCAAAATTTTGAAGGAAACCGTTATCCACGTAATGATGCAAAAGCCACATGTAACTGAGATTGGTAGATTGCTGCAATTCAACTTTTGAATCCCTACAATTCCTCCCAAGACACATGGGCCCCACTTATATATTCTTGCTTCGCACAAGTATAAGTTCAAAGAAAACAAGAGCAATACTTAAAATTTTTTCATTCCCCAATTGTACCCTTTCCCTTATTCTTTATCACTTAAAACTTATAAGGTTAAGGTTTTCTTTATTTAATTCACACAATTCCCTTCTTTTTATCCTACAAATGGGTACATAATACTCACCCTTTTCTCACCTTTTTTCTTTCTCCTCACACTATTCTCTCTTTCTTTCTATACTATTTTTCTTGCTAACAAAACAAAGCTTAAACAAAATAATAAAATTGCAAGTTTACCTGTTTTAAACTAAAAATAGCACGTTCTTTTACTTCTGACAATTCATTATGATCAATGTCAAATCCAGCTGCAATTTCATGCTGGGCTTTGTGAGCCATTGCAAGACCAGCCCATGCAACTGGAGACTCTATCAGGCTAGAATCACTTTCTCTAAGTATTGAAGCCATTTCATTTCCGGCCCAAGATAATTGTTCACTGGGATTTTGAGACCTCTCAGCATCCCTGATTCGATGAACTCCAATGGCAAATCTTGTAGCTAAACAATTTGGTTCCAGTTTTCCTGCCTGAAGACCAATAAAACAAAACAACCCCAGATTGTTCCCAGGGAGACAATCATGGGTCAGGAAACACAAAATTTGGGAACTAATCTAGTAATGAAATGAGAATCAAGTACTTAAAAGCTTATTTATTTGATTTCTTTCTATGGAATTTTGGAGTATTTTCTGCACATATAAGACTTAAGAGTAAACAACAACAACAACAACCCAGTTAAATCCCACAAGAGTAGGGTCTGGGGAGGGTGTGTGTACGCAGACCTTGCCCCTACTCGAAAGTAGAGAGGCTGTTTCCAAAGAGACCCCCGGCTCAACGTCGAAAGTTGCATTTAAGGGGCCAGTGTTGATATACCTTTTCAAAACATCTGTCTGAACTTCGGTGATCACCAGCCAAATAATATGCATTAGCAAGATTTGTCCATAGATGAGCCGCTTTGGGATCAGCATTGGTAGCTGCTAGCAAACACTCCTTGGCAACAGTGGCTGCGGCAATCTGGTCAGAGACCGCCACACAATTTCCGTTTGCTCCAGCACCTGCAATATGTCTTTTGTAACCTCTTATAAAGTTAAAACCTAAACACAAAAGAGCCATCATATGGTTCATACCTGCAACAACTGAACCACATTTACACAGCATAAGGGCAGCAAAGTTGACCAAAGCACCAGGATGGTTTGGATCTTTCATAATTAAATCTTGGAAGCACTTTTCTGAAAGCTCTAAATCCCCACTGGAAAATGCAAAAGTAACAGCACATGGCTAGAAGGCCTTTACAAAAACACATTGTGAGACCATACTTATGGACTAAGCAAAGTAGATAAAATGACCAGATAAAATATGCAAGTGTTTAAAAGTGAGCACATTTTATTGAAAGCAAATTTTCATGAAGGAGAAATAAATAAGTGGCTGTTGTGAGTCCTTATAAAAGAGATTATGTAGAGTTCTGCCTTTTCCTCACAATAATATTTCATCCATTGTTAGATGGACTACCCACCCCTGGAAAATATGTATGTGACTTTCTTCCACAAGAGGTGCCAGTGTGGGAGGTGTTATGCTGGGAGAGATGTGTTGCAGCCCTTTACTCGAAAATATTTACAGTGGTTTGCACTCTGCATAGTATTTCTCAGCCCCTTATCCAGCTCTAGAGAAAACTTTGTTTCCTCACCGCTGAGGAATATGTCTTAAACTATCTTCCCCTGGGAAATGCCAGTGTAGAGGTGGATTAGGTGTGTGTGTGTGTGTGTTATGCTCCGTGAGATGTCTTGCAGCCTCTTCCTCGTTACTTTTTAGTATATATAATCAAAATTTCTATAATGGTTGCCACTTTATCTTGTCCGTGGTTAGCAGGATTGGCATCAAGGCCCTGGCGGCTGGCGCTCACGTGCCTATGCATGGAAGTGCGTTGAAGCAAACCATAAGAATGGGGGTGGCACATGAGGGTGATGATCTCCTTTGCATAAACTTATGACACAAATCTAGGCACAGTGGCGTGGTTTGTTTTATACTTTTATCAAATGACCGATGATGTGCAAAAACAAAAAGGGAAACCTGTAATGTATTCACCATGAAAAAAGGGTAAATGAGGGAAGCTGGGGTTCCATCATATTTACAGAAAACCTTAAGGTTAAACTCTAAACACTATATATATATATACACACACACACACACACATGCATACATACATACATACATATATACATACATACATACATACATACATACATACATACATACATACATACATACATCCATGCATGCATGCATGCATGCATGCATGCATGCATACATACATACATACATACATACATACATACATACATACATACATACACACATACATATATATATATATATATAATGTTGCTGGGATTTCTATATTTCAACACCAACTACACAAAGTACACATGCTAGGCACCCTTTACACTATGTTTGGTACAAGAAATTTGAAAGGGAAAAGAAAAGAAACAACATCAACAACCCAGTTAGATCCCACAATAATAGGGTCTGGGGAGGAAAGGTGTGTGTACGCAGACTTTGCTTGGTTAGAGATGAAATGGGATGGAAACCAAGTTCCTTTGTTTGGCTAGAGAGGAAAAGAAAAGTGGAAAGAAAAGTAAACGAGAAGACAAAATGTACTAAGAGGATGGAAAACCAAATTCCTTTCATTTTGGCGAGGAAAATGAGAGAGTAATGTTTTCTTTTTTTTTCTTTCTAAATTCTTTGAACCAAACATAGTGTTAACTGTTAACGTTAGGACTTGAGTTTCTGCATTTTTTGATAGGAGAAACCATGGGATTGCCTATCCATTGTTGAGTATTTGAAAATTCACTAAGCTAGCAGCTGTCTTGGCAGGTTCTATAAAGTGCTCAAAAAAATTGTATCGTGTCCCATGCTTTTCTTTTTTGCGTTTAATGGAGCTAAAAGAGTTACTATTAACAATGTTTTAGTTTCAGGCACATAATGGACAAATAAAAAAATGGCACATTAAATTTCCGTGCTTCTTGCTTTCTATAAAGTTTTCATGTAAGGTCAGTTTATACACAAATTTGTCTTCAGAATATTTTAGTGGTTGACTGTATCATGACCAACTCTATGCTCCAGCAAAAGAAATTTTCATTCCAGCATATTACTATGACTATGTGCTCTAAATTCTGTCAAAACACCAACTATGCTATAGCCGCAAATTATATATATTGCACTTTTTCTAATTTTACACAAGTATTTGTTGCTTTATCCCCCCCCCCCCCACACACAGGATAGCTAGTGTATGCCTTACCTTTGAAGGTAGGTGAGTCCAAGATTTCCAAGGCAATCCAAGTTGTGAGGGGCAATTGCTAATAAAGCGGACAGAACTGATATAGCACTCTAGAGATAGGAGGAGAAAAACTAACTATCAGATAAAAAATGGGAAAATATTATTTAGAGCCTATGTAGCAGAATATAGACTATTAAAAATGAAAATAAATGGAACCTGCAAACGACCAGTTCTTAGAAGTTTTAAGCCTAGTATGTTCCAAATAGGTGCCTGTCTAACATCAGATTTCATGGAGTCCTTCAGCCTACCAAGAATCTCCTCCAGTTCCTTAGTTTCTAATTCCTTTCCAGAACCACAGTCATCTAAGGTTCCCAACAAGATACACTGCATGAATGTGATCAATTTGATTATGAAATAGCATAGCAATTACTAGGGTTGTTAATACTTAATTTTATAGACGGAGCATAAAAAAAACATTGAGTAGTTGTACCTCTGCGTGATGTATATGGATCAGATATAGTAACTCTGGCCTGTCTACTACTTCTTCAGGCCGAACTAAGATATCTGCTGCTTTCTCATATTCTAAAGTTGCCTATAAGAAGAACATAAGTACCACAGGAAGTATGGAACTAACGAAACTAAACTGATAGCAGGGTATGAGATACCTTTTGAGGCTGACCCATCCTTTGATACATTAAACCAAGTATAAAATGGGCATGAGCATTCTTAGGCATTTTGCGCACAACATGTATCAATCCCTAAAATGGTAGAATTTCAGTTATGCCAAAAAACACCATCTACGAAGGCTGACACTCATTGAAGTTTGAACATCAAGCAAACCAACTGAAACCCTAACACCTATTCCAAAAGGCAATTCTAATTAGGAGCTTTGAACAACTATCCATTTGTGGTCTAGTATCAATTAGATATAAAATACAAACAGGTAGGAAAGATCAAGATATTTGGTAAAGGAATGGTTAGTAAGCAGATCATTTAGATTTCCATTAACAAGAGCAGTATAAGTGTTCAGCACATAGATGATTGTGAGTCACACTATATGGTTTACAAATATTTATAAATTATGCTTTCAATATTTTTGGTATCATACACTACAACAGCCAAATGCTGTTACACATAGTAATGGACATATACAACTTCCTGCCTATGTAGAAGGAATGGAATCCGGGAGATCAATCCAGGACATCATTCTACATTGGATTAGTTTAAAAGGAGGATTCTATAAATTGGTCTGACCTTCCGCTCTACACTCTTTCCACCAACCTATGCTATTGCCACTCTAAACTGTTGCACTTCCCAAAACTTCATATGAAATAAGCAAGTGAATTTTAATTTTCCATTCCGACCTAGTCCATTGTTTCCTCGAAGCTAAAACATTGGCAAAAATCACTCTTTTAGATCATTTAACAATGGGCAATAATAAAAGTATCATAGTGTCATACAAAATTAGATTTGTCTAAATGGACGGAACGAACTTTAAACATCATTTACTCTAATTTTGTATAGCATATTAATACAATGAAATAAAATTGTGAAAGTTTTCTATAAGATATTTCTAATAAGATCATTTTATACTAATGTACATTAATGTTTTTATTTAATTGAAGTCCAAAGTTCGTCCAGATTGACACAAAAGAGTAAAATTGGACGAATACACTGGTACGGAGGTAGTATTAATTATTTCTTGCCTAATTTACGTTCTTGAAATAGGCTAAGGACCTTCATTTGAGAGGCTGTAAACAAATCTGATTAAGTATGATCCCATAGGTTGATTCTTGATTGATTATGTGATCTTTTTTTTTCTACAAAGGTAAGAAAATATGTCTATCACATACCCACCAGATATTAAAGTCTTACCTTAACAGCTGTGATTTTTAATGAGTAAAGCAGATTTAATGATCTGGAGTTAGGCTGAAAGTTTAGTTGCATGAGCATATAAGAGGGTTCAAATTAATCAGAGAGGACAGAATCCTATTTGAATTTTTTCAATTTGTTAAATGTTAGACTATTTCTCTTGTGCATGAAATGATCAATTAGAATTTACAATTAGTACTGTCTAGTTAAGTTTTGTTTACATTTCAAATTATGTAAATGAAAGTTGCCTTAAAATAGAATTGAAGAACACTGAAACACATGCTGGCTGACAAACTAAACCAGACAAATCAAACATTAAAATCAACCCAGATTAAGAAAATGTGAAATTTGCACTAAATAGGACTAAAACATAATGACTTTCCTAATGTAGGACTTAAACTTTTTTATTCCCTAAATAGGACTTAATAATGACCTAGTGAAAGGAATAATGTCCAGTAATGATGGACATGATGGACATTTACTTGAATAATGACTACTTCATAATGATCAAAGGTCCTACATTGGGAAATAAAAATATATGGTCCTATATTGAGAAAGTCATTATGTTTTAGTCCTATTTAGGTAAATTTCTTTAAGAAAATTATGTACGCACATATCATAGACTTAATTTCCTGCACCATGAAAGCATAAAGAAATAAAAACACAAAGACTGTATAAGTTAAGCAAATATGTGGAGATAATAGAGAACACAAGGAGCAGAACACATCCTACATTTTTAAGGCTGCTAACTTTTTCGTCGCGTGATGAAGTTCCGAGACCGTTCTGTTCAACGTCTGCATCAGCTCCATTGCAATCAAGAATGTTGTCTACCTTACTGATTCTTGACCGACATTTCCCTAACTTCTTTTGTTTACCTTCTACATCCATCCCTTCCACATGTTTGCTCGTCTTATGTTGGCTACTATCATCAGTGGCTATCCTAAAAACAAATTGGCCAAAAAAAGATATAAATGCGAGTACTCCACAGAAAGGAAGGAAAAATGCAGTCGTCTCTTCTAATGTATACTGTTCATTCGATTTTAGGTTTATCGATGCAGAAATTGCTAGGCAGTAAATAAGAACAGAGAGGACCTTGGAGTTGTGTCGGAAGATAGAGTGGAGACGGCGGTGGGGAGACAATCAAGGCCGTCGGCCTCAGGTGGTTCAACATTGAGGTCAGCCAAAATTGCGACTTTGGACGGCTGAGTTTGCAGCGATTGTGACCAAGAGGAGATGGCGGAGGAGGTGTCGGTGCCGACGAATGACTCTAATTTCATTGGAGCCGGCCGGAAATTCTCCGATGGTTCAGACATTTTCTTTCCTTTTACACTGGAGAAGAGCGCCGGAGACAAGCAAATCACCTTAGGCGAAAAATGGGGAAAATAAGAGAAGTTAGGCAAGAAAAGAAAAGAGTAAATTATATAAAATGTCCCCAGTTATAGGTCGTTTTACATATTTAGTCCATACATATCAAATATTACTAATTTAGTCCCCAATTATTATATTTATTTCCACGAATGGTCATTTGTTAACATTTCATTAAGAACGTGGACAAAATTGTATATTCATACTTCTATCTCTCTTCAATTAAGCTTCCTTCATTTTCTCATACTCTTTTCCAAACTCGTTGCTGAGTTTGAATCCCTTAAATCCAAAACTTAAATGATCGTTCCTCCAGTTAGATAAACAATTGAGAGAAGAGTGATGATTTTGGTTTAGGGTTCAAAGCTAGAAACTCAGCGACGGGTTTTAGAAAGGTATGCAAGGGAGGAGGGAAGCTTAATTGAGGAGAGAAAGAAGTGTGAATTTATAATTTTACCCACGTTTTTAACGAAAATGTTAACAAAGGACCATTTGTGGAAATAAATATAATAATTGGGGAATAAATTAGTAATATTTGATATGTAGGGACTAAATATGTAAAACAACTTATAACTGGGAACCTTTTATGGAATTTACTCAAAAGAAAAAGAGAAATGTTGGAGGGTTTGGGTAACAAAGATACTCCTCCCTCACGTTTTAATTACTCCGTATAATGTTTTATTTCAATTATTTTCAAATTAATTTATATGAAAATATAGATAGAATTTAAAAATATTTTATACATTTAAAAATTAGAGTAAAATTTTTATAAAATAAGAGATGACATCATTATATTATTTTATCAGATTAATAATAAAAATGAGTAAAGAAATTGATTAAAATTTAATCATATGAATATTAAATAAATAATTTAAATTGGAATGGATAACAAAAAATTAGACTAAATTTCATACTCCGTATACGGTTCTTTATAGAAGAGTTTCTATATTTAGTTTTTTTATTTTATGATACTCAATTATATGTTATGGAGTATATTAAATTTTTGAAAAATATTTTATAATCAGTTCTTTAGAAATTATATGTAGAAAACATATTTGACCTAAAGACTAATAATCGGATAGTTTTTTCTAATTGAGGACCACAAATATAATATCTTAGAATTAAGGATTAGAGCTTATTCTCTTCAACTTATTTTTATTACTTATTATTTATACTCATTCGAATCAGATGAGACCAGATTAGATCAAAAACCGCTTTAAATATAATTACAATCAGATCAGATCATGCGAGATTATATTAAAACTTATTCTAATCATATCAAAATCAATCAGATCATGTTAAAAGAATAATCTCTAAATATAGAAGACCACTTGTTATAAAGAATAGAAATTACCCTAAATAGGACTAAAACATAGAGAAAAGTACCAAAATAAAACTTCCATTTTTTCCCTGAAATAGAACTTCGCATTGTGGTAACGTGACACTGTACATGTGCATATTACTATACTTTTTGATAAATGTACATGACCATGTTTGGTAATGTAAATACATTTTAAGTCTTATTTCGAAAATAAAAACATAGAAGTTCTATTTTGGTATATTTTCAATGTTTTAGTTCTATTTTGGTCTTTTTCTCATTGAACATTGATTGCAGATTGGTGACAAAGTCATCTTTCTCTTTTGATCTTTTTCTACGTTACTCAAACTTCTAACCGCTCTATCTTTTTTTTCGTTTACCCCATTTTTTTCACCTCCATTTTCTTAACTTCTTTTATCCTCTTTCCGATTTTTTTCATCAATCTTGTTAATGAAGCACATAGTGAGTATTCCGAGCCAAATATTATTGTTAGTGATGATAAAATTTAGGATGAGGTGGGGTTATTTGGATTGGGGAATATGACATTTGGGTTAAACCATATTAAAGATTGAATCTAATCGATTACTTAGTTCAAATCAAGAGCTTATATAGTGATTTTTATTTCTCTTCAAATTCTATTATGCGATACTCTTTAACACTCTCTCTAAAGTGGACAACCGGGTCATTTTAAATCTAACCGGTTGACCATTCGCAAATGGACTCTCCCTTCCCAATAAATGAATTCAAAGTACCAACAGCTAAAAGACCATGAATCCATGCGCATGAATTTCCAGACGAACAATCAATTTACATGGGCCACAAGTCATTTTTCCATACAAACAACCGAACTAAAGACAAATGAATCACTATTCCTTTCAATAATTGTACAACCGAGTCTGAGGATGCCTCAGAATGAACTCATCCTTTATGAACACTACTCCTAGTACCTAAGTGGCATAGCTGACAAAGCGTGTGGGACCTCAAAATTTACCTAAAATGATTACCATCACTACCCTCCTTTACCATTTTACTGCTCATTACAATACATCCAATCTTTTTAGTTCACCAAACAATCCCTAACCCCACACGCCAAGCACCAAACTCTGCATTCTCTTCTTCCTTCCCCTCAGTTTTCTGCAGATCGATCCATGGCGGAGACCGATAATTCCGATGAATCCCAAACTGAATACTCATCCACGGTTCTTCTGCGAGTGATGAGCAAGAGAAGGACATGGGTTTTCCTCTTCCTCTTCGTCTACACCCTCCTCCTCTCCATTTCCTGGAACTTCCTCAAATCCGTCCTCTCCTGGTACGAATCCGCCATGTCCGGCGCCTCATCGGGGCCGGGGTGGCCGGCACTCTACGCATCCGTCGTCTTGGGGGTGGCGTTCGGGGTTCTGTCCACGGTGGCGGCGCTCGCCGTCGTCGTCCCGGCCACTCTGGTCACGTGGATCACGGTCCTGGTTTTGCTTGCTTTCTGCGGGAAGCCCAGGAGAGCTCTGGTGACGGAGGGCAAGAAGCTGACCGCTGACATCACTCGGTTCGTCGTCAAGGTTTTGATCAAGGAGGGGAACATCGTCGCAGCCCTCTGCGCCCTCGTCGGATACTTCGCCCTTGTCCGCCGGAGTAGGGACGGCGGCGGCGGCCCTGATTTTTAGTCTCTTGAGCTTTGACGGGTCCAATCCAAGGGACCAATGTGAGAATTGTCGAAGTATTTTAGGGGCGATTTGGTCCTTTCCACGGAATTGCAGCTTCGTTTGAAAGAAACCTTACCTTTTTTTTTTCTCCTCCGTAGAATCCGTATTTGTTTAATTGTTTGATTTTCTTCTGTCGTTTTTGGACAGCTAACAGTATTTATTTAGTTTTGGATGTACGGTGTACCATATCTGCTTGTAATATTCTGATCGCAATTTGTAACCCCTTTTATGTTTGTTTCTGCATTTTTTTTATACTTTCCTCTTTTTACTAATTTTATTTTTAATTTAATTTAATTAATTGTAGGTATAAAACTTACAATATATAGTAAGAAATAAATTAAAAGTTTTACAAAATAATATGTGAAAAAATCATACCCTCTTCGTTCAATAATAATTTTTTTTGAATAATGTGTAAAATCTCATGTTTTTTAAAATTATTTTATCTTCAAAAATTTTACAAAATACTCCGTAAGATGTAACAAGAAAATTTTATCTTATCAAATGATTGATGAAAATATGCAAACAAACATAATTTATCAAGAGACCGTGATAATAATTGAGATATTAACTGTTGGACGAAGGAAATATTATTTTATAAAATTAGTAGTAAAAATGAACAAATTAAACAAACTGAGTTAAGTTTGATACTCCCTCCGCCTCAAATTATAATGCATGTTCACTATTCACAGAATCAAACTTTATTCACTTTCTTTCACTATTTTCGTTATCAATTTGATAAAATAAAGTATTATTGTCACTATTAGTTTTGTAGATCTTTTGATATAGCATTTTAGTATGTAATTTTTATTTTTTTAATTATATACCATTTGTCATATAAAATGATTTGAAAATAATTTCAGACAAATATCGTAAACCGAAACATGCATTATAAAATGAGACGAAGTGAGTACTATACATATTGTCTGAGAAAATCTATGGAAGACAAAGGGAGTACATTTGATTTATAGACTTGCACTGTCCATCAAGTTCTAATGTACTCTATAACATGTATATTTTCTTCAACAAGTAGCTACTGATTGATTAGGGTCTCAATGGTTTCGTTAGTTATTCCTTTACTCAACATCAAGCTCTCGATTGTCGTCTTAGTATATTCGCCAAAGGTTCATAGAAGACCTAAGCTCCCCCACAATGTCGCTGAAAATGTGACATTCATGATTGATCCGATCAAATGGTTAACTAGGGAGCTACACGTTCATTAAATAAAAAACCTCTCCATCTTGCATCCACGGTGTCTCAAACTCAAGATCGCCTGAAGGAGTCTTAAGTGCTGGAAGTGGTGATAAAATGAGTCACTCCAATTTTCCAAAACTTTGAAGAGTAAATTTTTATACTAGTCTATCTATCACATTGCGGTTCTTCCAGCACAAGAAATACCAATCTTTGGCTTGGACTTATGGATTTGAATAGATCACTTTACTTTACTCGTTTAGGCATACCCAGCTTGAGTTAGAAATTTTTAATAACGTCAGTACTACTCATACCTATGAAAATGAAGTTAAACTCTCAAACCCATTAATAATGATAATAAGTCCCTTTTATGATCAATCAAAAAACCATAAACTTTTTTTTCTTTTTTGATAATTCACTTAGAAGGCATGTATTAAATTTTTTAAATATACATTACACAATATAAGAACACATATACTATCAACTTCACTCAATATTCTCTCTACAACATACCTGAGACTCTGAGAGAGTACATCAAGGCTACTATTGACTAGAGATTAGAGATGAAGATCATATGTCGATCTGCAACCTACTTCTTGGAGGTGCCAGCTTTTTTAGAAGAAGAAGAAGAAGAAGAAGACCTCGACGATTTGGTTTTCTTAGCCACTGATTTACTAGCTTCCATCAATCTCCACATGTACCAAGATCCAACAGACCTGTACGGCTTCCATTTCTCGCAAATCCTCTCCATCTCCGATCCTTCTGGCAATCCCTTCAGCCCATTTAATGCTTGAACTCCTTTTCTGACCCCCAGATCGCCGGCCGGCAACACGTCGCTCCGGTGCAACGAGAACATCATGAACATGTGCACCGACCAGACCCCGATCCCCTTCACTCTCGTCAAGCTCTCCATCAATTTCTCGTCGTCCATCGCCAGAATCAACGAATCGGACAGTGATCCGTTCGCGTATTTCTCGGACAAGTCGTGGAGGTAGCTTGCTTTCATGCCCGAGACACCGATCTCGCGGAGCTGTTGCGGAGTCAGGGAGAGGACGGTTTCGGGGAGAACGTTTGATTCGCCGCCGCAGAGCGCGAGGAAGCGGCCGAAGATCGTTCTGGCGGCGCCGGTTGCGAGTTGTTGGTGGAGGATCGATTTGGCCAGCGAGAGAAACGGCGGCGCTTGGGATTCGAATGTTGGGGGTTTGTGGGCTTCGATTAGGGTTGCGAGGAGGGGGTCGGAGGATTTCAGGTGGTTTAGAGCGGTTGCGATTTCGCCGGGATATGATAGTGGCTTGGGTTTGTCAACGGCGGAGTCGACGGCAATGGCGGCGGCTGTGATTTTAGGGGTTTGTTTGCGGATTTTTCGGGCTAGAAAGGGGATTTTAGATGGCGTGGGCTTAGCTGCGGCGTTGATAGTAACGGATTGAGTGGAGGCAGATCGGGTAATGGGTTTACCCATTTTTTGCGGTGGTTGTTACGGCGAAAACGCACAAAAGAAAACAACCAATTTCTAAAGGGAGCTCCCCTAAACTCCATTTTCAAATTTATTCTATTTTTAAAGACCAAAGTAGGACTAAAACATTGAAAATATACTAAAATAGGACTTCCATGTTTTTATTCCCAAAATAGTACTTACATTACCAAACATAGTTATATACATTACCAAGAAAGTATAGTAATTTGTACATGTACACTGCCACATTACCACAATGCAAAGTCACATTACCACAGTGCAAAGTCTTATTCCGGGAAAAAAAACATGAAAGTCTTATTTTGGTACTTTTGTATATGTTTTAGTCTTATTTAGGATGATTTCTATTTTTATAAGAATGTACTCCGTACTTGCTAATACTCTATACGGAGTATTTAGTATAGTTATCGAGGGCTACGAGGAAATTATGCACTGGGCTGCGATGACATTATGCACTAGGGCAGAATGCAGCGATGTCTTTATGAACTAATCCTGCAAACAAAACAGTGAAAACACCACAGAAGCACAGCGGAGTCACCAGAGCTGTCCTTAAGATAGTCGTGCCCGCCTACCGTACCGGAAAAACGTGGGCACTCTCCTCCAAAGATAAAACCGCTATCGTGTGTGAGATTGTACGGACCAACCACACACCAACGAACAAGAACAACGTAGGAACGTTGGCGACCAAAAAACTTTGAAGGGAATTGCTGGAAAGTTGGCCGGAAAATCAAGAGCTCTCTCTCAAAAACAAGAAATTAAAGTATTTCCCTTTCTCTTTCTTTCTTTCTCACTCATAAAGCACACAAGAAATGGAGAGGGACTTTGATTTTTCTTTCTTTCTCACTCAATTTGTCCCCCACACCCTCCATAACCACTTAAATAGGTAAGAAAATTTTTTAAAAAAAATACCCTCTCCGTCTCGAAGTATTCGTCCAGTTTTGACTTTTGGAACTGTTCATCTAAGCACTTTGACAGTTGACTTATCAAATTCTCTCAATGTGTAAGCCTAAATATAGTCAAGTGTGATCTTGTTTGATTTTTCTTAACATATACTGTAGATTATTACTAGTAATATATAATTTCTATAATTTTTTAATATACAAATTATAAGATGATAAAATGGATTAAAAAAAATGTATTAGATGGTGTGTAAAAATGAAAGTAAACAAATACTCTAGGACGGAGGCAGTAAGTAAATAAAAATCAAATCCAAATGAGTGGTTATGGAGGAGATGAGGGACAAATGGGGTACACCTTTAGAGCATTTGCAATGGTAAGTAAAAGGGATGCCTTGCACTGCCACGTCATCTTATTCCACTCATATCATGGCATGGCAAAGCTAAAATGCCTTGCTTGGTGAGGCATGAGTGTGGCACTTCATCTTTCTTTTTTTATTTTTTTTAAAATAATTTTTTTAAAATATTTTATGAAAAAAAATGTAAAAGAAAGTAGAATAATTTTTTAATAAAATAAATAATAAAAATATTTTTTTACGCTTAAAAAACATAAAAAATGTAAAAAAGTGATAAAAATAATGACTTGCCATTGTAGAACTTGTTACTCCATTCACTTGTCACACGCTGACTGGACTATTTTTTATTGCTTAAAACGTTCCATGTCGACGTGTGGCATTCTATTTTCGTCTTGCCATTGTTGATGCTCTTAGTGTACCCCTAGCATCTCACTTATCGCTATAGTTGTCCCAAGTTAAATTCAACTATTATTCCCTTATCATTGTTTACTGTTGCCAATTGCGCAGACCACCGGCTGAGTAAACTAGTAAAGTGCTTCTTAACATTAAACGATTGACTTTCGATCCATAGTTAAATAAAAATGAGATAAAATAATGTTTCAATAATATTTTATAAAACAAATCTAATAAATTTATTGTTGTATCAATACGTAATACAGATTATAGATTTTACTTTACATTAAATTAATGGTCAAAATTTAGCATAAAGATAAAATTAGATCAATATTGGTAGTAATATTTTTATTTCATTAATTACGAAGTAGTCCATGTAATATACAATTCAACTAGTGTTAACCCCGTACTTCGCACGGGCTCGTATATATTCTAAATTTCTGAAATTGTATAAGTATAATTTTAGTTGTTTTAGTTTTTTAATAGTGACAAAATATATTTTAAACTGGTTGAATATATATTGGTATGTTATTTAAAAACAAACAAATTCTACAAAATTAATGGTCATTGAATTTATTACTAATAAAAAAGTTTAAATTAATAAAATATTTTAATAAAAAGTGGATTAATTACATAATGATACATCATTAGAGAAATATATGTGTGTCATAATGTCACTTATCAGTCGTTACCCTTCAACGAAAGCAATTTTATTTTATTTAGTTTGTTAAAAAATATTTGTAGCAATAGAATAAATAATGTAATAAGATAAAATTTTTGAAACAAATTATTTAATTAATAAATATGCATATGTGATTAAATTTATATAATCTTTTTTTAAAAAGTAATAAAATAAAATAAGTTGTGGATAGTATAAAAATAATTATATATATTTATATATATATAATATGGAGTATATTTTACAATGATGAAATATATATTTATAGAATTATTAAAAAAATGAAAAAGTTTTATGCAAATGCATTCAAGATCTTTTAGAAAAATCAAAATGGACCAATGAATTGAATTGCATAAATCCACATCAATAGCGAGTGCACATGTGGATGCACATGTGGCATGCCACTTGTCAACACTACAACAATTGAACTCTCTTTTACATATATATACTAGTATTTCTACCCGTGCCATGCACGGGTTCAGACAAAAAATTTTTCCGATTTTACAATATGGATCTTGATTTTTGTTTTGAATACTATTCAATGGTCAAATATAAATGATCTAGGTTTGATGTATTTCTACAAATCTAAATATTTTCTCCCTGTATAAATTCAAAAATATATTAATACAAAAAGTAATAGTGATCCAATGATTCTTTTTCCTCACATTAATTTAAAAAACATAAACTACCGAAATTATAATTATATACTCCCTCCGTCCCTGAGTATTTATCCACTATTGACTTTTTTTATCAAAATTGGTAATAATATAATGATATTAGATATTGTTGCAAAATTAGTTTTATTTGATTTATTATATTATTCATTTTCAAAATATTATTTTATGCACTCAATATATAATATATATTTTATTTAATTATAAGTCAAATGTTGAAAACAGTTAATCGGAAAAAGTCAAAACTGAACAAATACTCAGGAACGGAGGTAGTAATTAAAAAAAAGATTCTTCTCATCCATAATCCCAACTACCCCCTCCCCGCAATGATTATAAAAAATATTATTCTTTCTTGCATTATTAAAAAACAAAGTCTTAAATTAGTGATCCTAAATCTCTATTATTATAAATTTTAATTTTAAAATATTAAGAATCAATTCTTCTTCTCCCCCATATTGATTTTAAAAAACATTAAAATGTTAGTGCTTCAATAATTTTGTCGGGATAGTATTATGGTCAAGATATAAAATGTTCTATGAAAATATAAATAGTTACAAATTGGAAATTATATTTTTCTTTGATGTGGTTGTAACCCGTAACTGAGTCTCGAACTTATTAGCTATTGCACCTTAGATTTTTCTGCACAATTGTTCTTAGTTTTTTATTATCCTAAATTTTCATTGTCACAAATCTTCTCACGCTCCCTTCCACACCTTGATCTTCTTTGTCACAATCTTCTATGCATAAATCTGTGTCGTCTCATAAAATATCACCCTATGAAGTTTTCTCTCTTATTCAAAATTTCTTAATTTTATGTATAAACATTTTGAATTGTAACACAATATAAGTATGTAATGAGTAAATCATAAGTTACAATATAAGATTATTTTAATTATTTTAGAAGTTGATTTTATAAAAATTTTTATTAAAAAATGACTTTTAGTTTTCACTCAATTGCATAAAATTTCATGTATGTTCTAATTTCTTCAATAATACTCCATGTGTATTTGGATTTGATCTTCTCAATTAATTTTCTTGTCAATTTTGTACGAAATATACTTTAACCTCGATATATAAAACAAACATTCTCTTTCGATAGAAATGCATTACCAAAACCTTCCTTTTGAAACTAAGGAATCTCTTAATGTTTGGTAGCTCCTATTTTGGAGATATAAAAAATTTGCAATTTTATTTTGGTATTTTCTCCATGTTTATTCCTATTCAGGTACAGAGTATTTTTTCCCAAAAAATTATAGCGAAATTTTTGTATAATATATTTTTCTAATTTAACACAATTATAGTTCAATCTTCTATTGTTTTTAAATTTTATTTAAAGTAAATTTTATGAAGATATACTTTAATGTAGTTTTATAATTAATTAAAAGTGTAATTATAAATGAAGAGTAAAAAAAATAATTGGGAAAGAATACTATTATAAAAAATGAATTTTCCTATTACATAATTAAATTTATTCAAAGATTTCTTACCATAACGATAATTTCACATTTTATGCGTCCTAAATTAGGTGGAATATTAGGTGTCAAAACAAATGCAATTATTTTTATAGGTGGTGAAATATTTTATTTATTAGGTGTTAATATTTAAATAAATATTATCAAACTAACTTCATTTATTTAGATGTATCATAAAAAAAATATAAAATTTATTTAAAAAAAGCCTCACAAAAATCACTCTCATTTTTTATATATAAAGGATTATATTTTTAAAATTGAAAAGGAATTTTTATACAATCTTTTTTTAATTATGAAATATTATAAAAGATTATGTGAACTTGTAACAAAAATCACCCTTGCTTGAATGGCTAGAAATTCAACCAAATGTCTATGGGGTTTTGGCTTCAAATCCCCACAAAGGCATGTTTTGGAAAAAAACGCAAGAAAAAACACCTCGGCAACTGGTTCGACCGACCGGTTCTTATTGGTTCGATCGGTTCATGGTCCAAATCGGCAAGTTTGGTCTGATCCGGTTTTTAAATACGTGGCAGATGACTTGTTAAAAAAATCCCAAGTAGACCTGCCACATGTCGAAATTCTGTGAGACGAGTCTCAAATATTATAGTAAAGGATATATATATATATATATATATATATATATATATATATATATATATATATATATATATATATATATATATATATATATATAGGAGGATAGGATATATGATAGGATATATAGGATAGGATATAGGATAAGATTATAACTTTAATTTTTGTTGATAGAATATGACGTACACATACAAATATATTCTTGTTACACCACTTTTAGGGTAAATTTCACCAATGGTACCTGACTGAATTTTAGTTGGAATTTCGAAGTGGTACCTAAACTTTAAATCCTTTCACAAAAATCCCTGAACTTGCACAATCCTTTCACTAAAAGTCCATTTTCCCGTTTCTAGGTTAACTTCCAGTCATTTAGGCCAAATTAGAATTTTATATATTTTAAAATTTTTAATTTGACCCCATTTGTTTTTTTCTTTTCTTCCGCTCCCCGCCGCTGTCACACCACGTCAAAGTCGTCGGGTCAGATTCCAGCGGGGCCAACGTCATTCTCTTCGTCTTGGGATGAGGATCAAGAATATTTAAATCATTTTTTCCAATTTGGCCTGCAACTCCTCGAATTTGAACTTTTCCACTCAAAAAAACCCTAACATCTGAAATTGAGGATTTTTGCAAATCGCCATCAAATCTTGCAATTGAGGAGTCCTTGGGGGTCGCCGAGATGTCACAAACACATTGGAGGGGATGAGCGACGACAATTTTGTCAGAGGTGGCCGAAAAACGCTCCAACCCGCCTTATTTCAGAATGAGTAAAACATATTTCAAAATGAACACTTATATTTGTACAGGAATGAATTGAATACTACTTTAAGTCAGAATGAGTAATACCCGGTTGTACCTATCTCTAGGTACAACCGGTTGTACCATATACATACTCCACCTCTGTATGACCTAACTCACTCCTCCACCCTTTTTGATTGCACCTCTCTAATTTAGTGCACTTCGAGGTTAAAAAACATTGACTTAAAGATGGCTAAATATGGAGGTTACAATTGATTCTAGTCAATTTGGGGATTTCTCAAGGAATTAGAGGCTTATGAATCACCATTTTACAAATCAAGCATTGAAGATATCTAGTGTTTTGGAATCAGTATCACTTAGGTAGTGTTTGACAACTAGCATTTTATTTCAATTCATGCATTTCAATTCCAAAATTGAAATCCTGAATTTCACATGATAAGATGAGGTACATGGATTTCAAATAAAGCTTTGTTATGAATGAAAAGAATTTAATTCAAATCCAAATTCAAAATTTAAGTTTCCCAAACATAGTGATAGAATTTAGGAAGGGATATAGATCACTGAATTGAGTAATAAGACACTTGGGTTGAATCACATTAAAAAATTGAATCCAATCAATTAGTTAGTTAAACTCAAGAGCTTATATACCGATAACTTTTCTATTCAACTTTCCGATGTGGGATAGACTCTAACACTCCCCCTCAAGTGGACAACCGGACCATTTTGAATCTGACCAGTTGACCACTTGCAAATGAACTCTCATTCCCTTGACTTTTTTTTTAGCGCCAACACCTAAAGACCACGAGTCGCTGGGTATGGACTTCCAGACGAGCAATCGTGTTAAACGGGCCACAGGCCGTTGGTTACATACTTCATACGGACAACTAGGCTAGAGACAAACGGGCCGCTAGGAATGAACATCTAGACGGACACCTTGACAAACGAGGTGGGCCAAAACCTGCTCTGATACCATGATAGAATTTAGGAAGGGATATGGATCACTGAATTGGGTAATAAGACACTTGGGTTGAATCACATTAAAAGATTGAATCCCACATTAAAAGATCACTGATTGTGTGTGTTTTTGTTTGGCGTTTAAATAGGATACCCCTAGAATGATGCAAATTATATGGTACAATTCGATGTACCGTACATCATGACAATCTTATTATTAAAAAATATTTTAGAATGAACACTATATTATTTTAAAATAAACAATTACACTCAGTACACTTGGAATGAACATTACTTTCATGCAAGAAAAACATTTATGTACATCTCAATGTACAATATAGAGTCTTTAAACATGACACATTGAAATATAATACTCTCTCCATCCACAAATAAATTTTCCGTTCACTATTCACGTGGTCAAATTTTATTTACTTTATTGGTCTATTTTCATCATCTATTTAATAAAATAATATAATAATGTCACCTCTAGTTTTGTAAATCTTTTAATATGGGTGTAGTTTTTTAACATGTAATTTTTATTTTTAAATTTTACACCATTTTTTCATATGAAATAATTTGAAAATAACTTCAGTCAAACATCGTAACGCGCAACGAGAAGCTTATTTGTGGGGGGAGGGAGTATCATTGAAACATTGCTTGCGTTTTATCTTAGGACAAACAAACAAAAACGAAGTTTTACCCTTGATCTAGTGGAGTAATTAAATGATCACCCGTGTCTTGACTAGTCAGCGGTTAGTAGTTACACCGCAGTACATTTGCCTTGTGATTTCTTGCTTTCTGGTATAATCAATCTCTTCTGATTCTTTCCTGCATCTATCTGGTATTCCTCTGCGTCCATCATCCTTCAATTTCTCACCCTTATACCGTCATCCATCACGCGGAGCTGTCAAAAACACCCGCCCCAATCATAGACGACCCGGTTACCGGTTACCCCTCCCCCACGCAAAGATCTCGCCCGCCGACCATAGTTTGATGCGGGAATCTACTCTTTGGACCTTTTATTCCTTGGACTCCTCTCAAGTTAGTTCCATTTGCAGGAATGAGGATCTGAGTTCACTGAGTCTTGAATATTGGGAAGCCAGGGTGATCCAAGGTATCTATCACTCCACATGACCACATCCGGGTGTTCTATATGCATCAATCTCTCTGCTTTAGAGCATTGGTTTCTACTGTGGCTGTGATGCTTTGTTGATTTGGACTTGATATCAATGTGTTTGCTTTGGTGCATTAGCTACTATGTTGGTTTCATTGTTTTCTGGGTTTGGACTTGAACCTTTGGGGACCATTTGCTAGTATTTTGGTTCCAATATTCCTTATTTGGACTTGATATGAATTACTAGTTTGGTTTGGGGTGTTAGATACCGCTTTGATATCAATATTCTCTTGATTTGGGCTTGATATCAACTTGCTTGCTTTGGAGCATTAGCTATTATTTCGGTTTCTTTATTTTCTTGATTTGTACTTGATAGTCATATTACTGCAGGCACTGTTTGTTTCTCTCATTTTGAGCCTAGTAATGGTGAAATCCTATGCTAGCAAAGTGGCAAAACGAAATGGTCTGATTTACCCCACAATTGGGTTTGCATCTCTTGTGGTTTTCATATACATGACCTTTGGAGGCTTTTGGCCAGATTCCCATAAAGAAACCATATTGAATTTTGTGGAGAGGAATGGGACTCAGTTCTTTGTGGATGGAAAAGCCTTCTATGTGAATGGGTGGAACTCTTATTGGCTGATGGACCATGCTGTGGATGAGGGTAGAAGACCGAGAATTAGAGCCATGCTGCAAGCTGGTGCTAAGATGGGTCTCACTGTGTGTAGGACTTGGGCATTCAACGATGGCGCATACAATGCTTTGCAATTATCCCCCGGGAGATTTGATGAAAAAGTATTTAAAGTAAGAATTTTTTCTTTCAATGGTCATGTTATCTATTTCATTTTATTAGTAAGAACTTTGCTTTCAATAATTACCACTGCATTTCTTATTGAATACCCCGGAGTACTATTTAATGTTTTCTTTAATGTCCATTGAATTATTTTTTTGTATTTTTGTAGCTCTATTTTGTGGATATTGGAAATTAGAAAATGGTCACATTTCTACTTTAATTTTCTACCTCATCTTTTGGCTATGGCTTCTATTTTTTCCTTTCAATTTTACTGCTCTATACTAAATGTGGGTTTCTATTTTCTCACTGCTGAAATTAATATACGGAGTAGTACACAAGGCATAAGCTTGAATCTCAGAGAAGCTCAAGTCTTTTTGCTACTTCCTGATACTATATAAGCAGACATTATTTTTTTCCTTTTCTTCCTAAAAAAATCATTTTTGGTTAAGGCACGTCGTGGTTGTTGTTGCTGCCACTTACTGCTAATTGTTGTATGCCAGGCCTTAGATCATGTAATTGCAGAAGCTAGACAACATGGAATTAGGCTGATACTCTGTTTAGTTAACAACTTGCAAGCTTATGGTGGGAAGAATCAATATGTTAAATGGGCATGGGAAGAAGGTGTTGGTTTAAGCTCCTCTAATGATTCATTCTTCTATGATCCAACCATCCGTCATTATTTCAAAAACTATGTCAAGGTAATCTTCTATGCTATTCTCTTGTTAATTCGTCTTAAATATATGCCAACTAACTCTGTCATCGTTGTTATATGTTGACATCAATTCCATTATACCTATAGATTATGGGCACAAACTTAGGAATATACCCCGAAGTATATATAATGTGCAACCTATATGACAAGTTTACTTAGTAGTCACTTGTCCTCTCTTTGATCTTTTCACTAGATTAAATATTTTTTATTGCTGGGTTTTGTTATCCTCCACAACAGAGATTTATAAAGAAAGGTTATTTGGTTCTGATTTTCCTTTTTCTTTTGCAGACGATATTAACAAGGAAGAACACAAACACAGGTGTTGAGTACCGTAATGATCCCACCATCTTTGCGTGGGAATTGATTAATGAACCTCGATGCCTGATAGATCCTTCAGGTGATACACTCCAAGTAAGTTTTGAATAATTTTCACTTGTTGCAGTCCTTCTTAGGTAAAATAATGGGCGGTTTAAGCATTTGAAAAAGTAATCGAGTAGAATAGAGGTATATTTACCAATAACTACCCAAATTGTCCAATCCTCGTGAAACTGAAACATCAGTAATGATATGTCAGCAATGCCTGTGATGGTGGATGGTCTGAATATTCACTTTCAGTTTTTTTCAAGAACACAGCCATTGTCTGCTTAAACATGTATCAGTACATATCCACCCCACCCCCTTGTCCCCCTCAAAAAATAAACACCAAACACGATTGATATAGTGGATGATTTGTTAAAGAGCAGTTAATTAGTAAAAGTTGCATTCTTTGTCCTCTCAAAGGCTCAAACTTGATTGTGCCATTACGTTCTTCTTGAGTTGGAAAGTATAATTCTCAAATAAGAAAATGAAGAGCAACATGTTTATATTTTCTTTCAGAATGCTGTAAAATTTTATACTTTTGTTTATATTTTCTTTCAGAATGGCTTATAAAATTAAACAGATAACTTCACCTAAGATAAATGAGTGAAGTCTTTGCTGTAGATTTGTAATTCTTGAGTTCAGAACCTACTTCGTATATAGTACTGTGGTGGATATAGTACATCAAGAGACAAGGTTTGATTGCTAAAAGAAAAGATTGCATTTTGACGATGTTGTAGAGTTAACACAACAGCCAAACTAAAATCCCATTTGAAATTTGCAGACTGATACACTGACCACACTAACACTCTGTCTTGGACCTCTTGGTGTAAGAATTTGTAATGGAAAAGAAAAGAAAAAGCATGGAAAATATAAAGTAAAAATGGAATATGATAATTTTCCTTCCATTTTGGTGAGGAAAGGGAGAGAAAATATGCATGCCATATCCGGTCAAAGCCAACCTAACATGTTCATTAAACACACCCTTCAGCCATTGGCTGAAGTTATAGTCCTTCCCTTTTCCTCAATAATATCTCTACTAGACAAAACAAGGGTAAGATTTTGAGTTTCTTTGGCCCTTCCTAATTCCCTGAATCTAACAGAGTGTAAAGGTCTGGCCCTGCAGGCTACATCTAAATAAACTAGAAACATTCAAAACCTCCTTAAGGACTTAAGGGGGCTTAATATTTGCACCACGGGAAAAAATCTAAAAATAAAATAAAACTACATAAAGTTGTAGTTGTACTTGTATGCTTCACATTGGTCATTCGGCAGCATCAATACAATGGGCGGTTGGGCTAGCTTGCAACGAAGTGACATGTACATCAAAGTGTACATTGTTGAATTTCAGTATATCACCGAGAAGCACCATTCTATTAGGCTAGTTTCCCAATTTCAAGCCTGATATCCTGAAAAGAGCCATCTGAAAAACAGCTTCGATTCGTCGCTTTAGCTCTCTCTGCTATGTCCTAGATCCTAAGTGGCCTCATATTGAGGACATAATTTTGTAGATTTTGGAGTTTGATTGCATTTTGTTTACCAATTTGTTTATGCTCTAAATAGTCCTCTCATATTTTGAAAATTCTTCCAAAAAACCACACATATAAATTTGACTCAAAACCTCCAATCTTCCTAGAGAAACGTCTCCAAATAGTCCTATCTCATTTTATAACTCTTCAAGAATCAAGACATCCACTCATAAGTGTATGACTGCATGCATCATTATGAAATAACTATATCCAATAGAATTGCAGGAGTGGATTGAAGAGATGTCAAGTTATATAAAGTCAATAGACGGGCGTCACTTGCTGACCGTGGGCCTTGAAGGATTTTACGGTCGAAAAAGCAGCGGGCAAAAGCTTACACTTAATCCTAATTATGGGGCCTCCGATCTTGGAACAGACTTCATTCGCAATAATAAGCTGTCAACTGTGGATTTTGCATCTGTCCATATATACCCCGACCATTGGGTCAAGAATCGAAGCTTTGATTACAAATTGGAGTTTGCAAGGAAATGGGTACTCTCTCACATTGAAGACTGTGAAAAAGAACTGAGGAAACCGGTTATGTTCACCGAGTTTGGGCTGTCCACTGAGAGCAAGCATTCCAAAGCCTCTCACCGCGACAGATTCTACAAGGTTGTTCTTGACATCATATACAAGTCTGCTAAACGAAACAAGGCAGGTGCCGGTTCGCTTTTCTGGCAGTTTGTTGTTGAAGGAATGCAAGAGTACAATGATGAGTTTGGGTTTGTTCCTTGGGAGAGGCCCTCAACATATAAGCTGATTATAGAACAATCTTGCCGGCTTGCCAAAGTTCACGGCAATCACCATATGAAATGTCCTGTGTAGGCATAAGTTTCAGGAGTTCTTAGCAGTGTAAGAGGCAACTATAGTTACTCTGTAGTTATACAATGAAGTTGGCAATGAAGCTCTTTGAAGTTCATGGAAATCACCATATGAAACTCTTGTTTTTTCACAGTAGTAACTATTGGCTTCTACAAGTGCACTAGCTAAGTCTTGTTTGGTAATGGTATATGAACATTTATGGTAGGTGAAATAAGTTGCAGAGATAGCTGGCTGGCACACAAAACTGAGATTGAAAATCATTCTTCTTCTTTTTTTGATTTACTTTTTGGTGTGGCTGGTGCCAGATCTAACACATTGGACATTGGTCATAATTTGTACATGGTTTTTTTTGAAATATATAGTTGTTGTTGTCTCCTACTTTTCATTAGTTTTGTTATGTTGAGAAGTAAAAAACATAGAACTCTTATTTTGGTATATTTTCAATATTTTACTCTTACTTTAGTCTTTTTTCTATATTAAATCTAAAATTTGATATAAATATACTCCGTAATAAATTTGAATTATTTTTTTGAACTTTTAAATTGAAAAATATCTATAAAAAATAAACTTAAATATAACCAATATTTGTAATCGTTCAATAGAAAAAATGTCTACGTATATAAATATATATTTTTTAAAATTTTAAAGATTGCACGCAATAAAAGAATTTATTTTTTTCTAGAAATCTTCCATTTCATAATAATCAATTTTTGAGAATTCTTTCAATTCCTAATAGAATCACCAAGGATTTTTCATGACACCCCAGTATTTTCTTGAGAAATACACCTAAATAAGACTAAAATATAGAAAAGATACCAAAATAGGGCTTCCATATTTTTATTTACAAAATAGGAGTTCACACTGTGATAATGTAGAGGTAATGTGATACCGTACACTTGCACATTACTATACTTTTTGGTAATGTACATGACTGCATTTGGTAACTTAAATGCATTTTAACTCCTATTTCGAGAATAAAAACATGAAATCCTATTTTGGTTTATTTTCAATATTTTATTTCTACTTTAGTCTTTTTCTCTATTTTATTATCCAAAACTTTATTAATATGAATCTTTGAGTAGTATTCTTAAATATTTCTTTACCGTCATTATATTTTTGTATGTGGCAAATTTAACAGTAAAAAATGAAAAATTTTATGGAACATTTTGAGGTAAAAAATAAAGAATGGGTATTTGTTTTCAAGACTGTTGGCTCTAGAGAAAAAACATTAGGAGTATTTCATATATCAATAAATAACATTGAAGACCGAAAATGCACTTTGTATTCTTACTATATAACATGCAAATACAAATGTTGTGTATGTGTATTCGTTTATTCATCCTCTTATCCATTGAATAACAGAAAATACTATCATATTGTGTCTAATTAACCAAACTTATTCTACAAAATAAAATGGCTCAAGAATTAGCTTTGAGGTAAGCCAAGATGCCAACAAGAGGTGCATTTACATAAGTAGTAGGCTCCGAGTGGGCAAAATCAGTCCTATCATCGGCAAACTTGTCATTCCCATCTGGCCCTCCCACCACAGCCCCAACCAACAAATTCAGGTTTGGGCTTTTGCTTTGTAAGTATGGACTCCCATCTTTGCACCCAATGGGTTTCGGTCGAAGACCAACCGAAGGCAACGAAGACCCGCGGTGGTGTATTCTCTCGGGGAACGATTCCGTGAACCCGACCATGTACGACATCTTCATCGGATTGTTCCCCAGTATGTAATCAACTTGCGACTTCGCAAACTGTACAAGTCTTGCCGGAGTGGCCACTACTTTGCCACAACTGACTGTCCTTTTGCTTGCTTCCAAGTATTTCCCGTATGTCAGGAAAAGAAACGACAACGATGTCGCGCGCTGAATGTTGCATATCGCGTTCGGTTGGAATATGAGACCACCTGGAATTAACACATATGATTCTAGGACTCAAATAGGACTGGTTTTATTTAGAAGAAAGGGTAATAATGTTTTACCATTGATCAAAAACATTTTTGACTTGGAAATATTTTTAAGGCAACATAATGCAAAAAAACTGTACCAGGAGTGAATTTCTCAGATCTTGAAGGGGATTCAGGAAGAACGTTGCAGATGAGTGCATCAGCATTGGGAATGAAAAGGTTGAAATCTTTGCCACCTCCTCCATTTAGAATATACTAAATGTAAATATAACAAAACCAAAGGATATAAAGTGAGTAGTGAAGTATATATATTAAATGAGATGATCGAGGTGTAACAAATAAAGTAGCTGGTGGTGGTTCTGGTATTTTTAACATTAAAAAAGGTAACGAGAAAATATAAGAAAAATGACATTTTGGAAGACCTAAAACGGACGAAGCGAGGATCAATGAATAATATTCGCGCGGTCTAACCTGAGAGGCGAGCACATTAATGCCGGCATCCTTGCTCTCCCATCCGAATAAATTTGTAGCCATCCCGAAAGTATTGATGTTCTGCCTCACATAATCCCAGTAACGTTCCTCATTTGTTGCTTTGTGCAGCCATATTGCTGCCCAAACCAATTCATCCTACCAAATATATATGTACACACAAAATTAATTAGAGTGCATACATTTAGAATAAATTGAGGTGTGCATATATATAGAATAAATAGAGAATACATATGGTGTATGTATATACCTGATAACCACCAAAGTCACAATAGAATGGACAAACCCATCGCCCAATGCTATTATTGTACGAACCTCTAAATTTATCACCAAATTCAAAGACCTAAACAATTCAAAAACATCCGTTTAAAACTTAAAACTAATTTTAAAAAAAATTGGTATCGTCTTAATAATAATGCCATAATGGTAACAATAATTTTCAAGTTTGGGAGTACGTACTTGGGCAGCCCTTTGCAAGATCCATTGGGAATACTTAGGGTCAGAATCTTTGAAAGCCAAGGAAGAAGCCGCCAGGGCGGCGGCGATCTCGCCGGAAACCTCCGAGCCAGGAGACTTATCGGTGACGGCAAAAGCGGTCCGAGGTGTGTCCATGTCCTCCGGCCTTTCCCAACAATTATGGTCCGCCACCGGCTCCCCCACCAAAGCGAAAACCGTGTTCTCTTTGTTCGTAGCCTTCATCAGAAAGTCCGTCCCCCAACGTACCGCGTCGAGTGCGTGGGGCCGCTCGTCACCGCCCATGTCTCCGCCGTACTCCACCACGCTCCACGCCAGCATCGTGGTCGTAAACGCCATCGGAAAAGTGTACTTCACGTTGTCGCCCGCGTCGTAGTACCCGCCTACTAAATCCACCTGAAATATAATGTGAAATTTACTAAAACATAAGTTATTTCACAATGTAAGAATTAAACTTTTTTATTCCCTAAATAGGACTTCATAATGACTAGTGAGAAGAATAATGTCCATGTGATGCTGGACATTTAGTTGAATAATGACTAATTAATAATGATTAAAGGTCCTACATCATAAAATAAAAACATATGGTCTTATATTGAGAAAGTCATTATATTTTAGTCATATTTAGGTAAATTATCCAAATATAATTTGTACCATTGTTTAAATAAATCGAATTCGAAAAAGTACGGAAAGATAATTTTGAGACGAGATGAGTAAGTACATTTGAAGTAGAGCCGTCGCGAAGACCGGAATCTTTTCTCCAAGTCATACGTTGGTTGGGGGGGAGTTTGCCGGACCTCTGCCCCTCGAAAAATAGGATGCTCTTCGACAAGGCGTCGCCATAGTATTTGTTCGCCGCCATAACAATGGTGATCATTAGTTGCAGGACAAGAAATGAAGACGTCACTATTCTCACTAATATGGACGCCATTTGTATTTGCAAAACGAGAAAAAACGAGAAAAACAAAACAAAAAATATTAAAATTTATTTGTTTGTTACGTTTATAATCAAAATGACTGCTTGTTAATTACAATTACTCAGTATTGGATATGTTTGTTGATGAAGTGTGTGTTTGTGTGTGTATATATACATATCATTAATGGCCTATATTTATGGCTGTTAATTAAAATTCCAAATCACACATGTATAAATATATAGCTTTAATTAACTTGTGCAAAAATATTAATTCATGGACAACCTATCAATTGCCTTATTGCCTTATTTGGATGCATATATTAGTATAATTAATTACTCCCTATTATTTGGAAAGTGTTGTGTACCGTCCCTTTTACTCCTTATCCACTTATACCTATTACTCCCTATGTTCCTAAAATATTTCTCACTAGAGTTAATCTCGTGCTTCACACAGACTCATATATATTCTAAATCTTTGACATTCTATTAATAAAGTTCGTTCATTTTAGTTATTTAATTTAATAAATTTATAATATGCGAGATTATTTTTTATAGTTATAAGATACATCATTTTTAATAGAAGTGTATTTTTAATTTTAATATAGATGTATTGTTTGTTTTTTTCATTTTAATGTAGATGCATTATTTTTTTCTTTTTGTATTGCTTAGGTAGGGTTTTGAACTCTTCTTAGATATTGAAAATTAGTAAAACAGAAAATGATGAATATTTCAATAATCCATAACTTTTTTTATTTTTAAATAAAGGAAATGGTGAATAAATTTACAATTAAAATTTTTTAATTATTTTATTTTTATAAACATAACCTTTATATAAAGTATGTTACAATAATGAAAAGGTTAGGAGATGAAAAGTTTAAAACTATACCGAAATAAGAAATCACCCTACGTACGTAGCACTCTAAGTCACTCAATATATACATATAACACTCCTTAATCTTTTATACAAATTTAGCTTTTTATAGTGTCAATATCTTCCAAGCATACCATCTATCTTTTATTATATTCTACTATTTTTAATTACTTTTAATTATTTGATTAAACTTAAGTTATTCACGTAGCCACTCCTCCTCATACGTGCGGCTCCTCCTCATTTGCATGTGTATCTCATACGTACGAGAACGTCATCCTACGTCGTTTACCATGGCTTTGCGAGATTCTCCTCCTACGCAGTTTATCAATGCATTGATGCCTAAATAAGTTCGTACTTATTAAATTAAGTTCCATATTTAACGCCCATATTTAGCTAGTATATTTTGGTGTAATAGATTATTCATGAAATCAGTCATACATTTTTGGGCAGTATGGAATTCATACATGAAAACAGTCACATACATTTTTGGCAGTGTGGAATTCATACATAAAAAGAGTTATACATATTTTGGGCAGTGTGGAATTTATACATGAAAATAGTCATACACTTTTTGACCGTGTAGAATTTATACATGAAAAGACTGCCACATAAATCAATGAACATTACCCTACAATATGAAATTAAGGAACATAATAATAATACACTTACACACTATCATAAGTTATCAGAAATTCAGAATATATATTCATTCTACACTACCACCTTATATACTCACATATAAAAAATCACACAATCCACTACATAGTTAGAAGTGAACAACCACACTGTCCAAAATAATCATATTTTTTGGCAGTGTGTAATGAATATTTTCTGTTTAATTAAAGGACAAAATTAAAATCACAGGTACAAAACATATAGCACTACTATTTATAGTATTTTAAGGTTCTAAAATTACTATTTTGGTTTTTCTCCCTAACGAAATAATGAATACGGAGTATTTAATACGTAGTATTAATCTAGAATTTCAAAAGAATATTATTACTATAAAAAGGAAGATTTTTTCCATATTTATATTTACTCAAATATTTGTTTCCAAATTTTTAATTTTATAATTTTCTATAAAAAATTATGTGACATATTAGGTGTTAGAATGCAACATAAAAATTATTGTTTTATGTCCTCTTTGATAGTATAAATACAAATGACATATTGAGAATATACGCCCATGAAAACCCGTCCTGAATACACATTCAAAAGACATTTTGAAGTAGAATTAGATATTGGGTTAGCACTTAGGCCTTGCCTAGCACCACTACAGAACCCTTAAGGCCCCGTATGGTACATGAAATTCAAAGTATGAATTTGGAATTGAGGACTTTAATTCCGATTCGGGTGTTTGGTAGCAAAAAACTTATGTGCATTTGAAATTGATAGTACAAAAAATAAATTGGAATTGCTAAATTCAATTATATGAAATTGAATCTCATGAAATTTCAATCCAATCCAATTCCAATTCCTTCAATTCCGTATACCAAACGGACCTTAATATTCAACACTCTCCAATATAATACTACGTACTCTATACACCCCCATATCCTACTACTTCAATCTCCTGCATATATAATAAATTAATACTTTCTCACCATTATTTTCTTAGCTTACTCCTCTCCTCATAGAGCTCGAGGTCACCATTAGTGGTGTCAAGCTCTACTACTTCTATCATACTCTCTCCGTCCCAGAAAGAATGCCACAGTTACTATTCTGGTCTCTCGATAATTTTTGTTTGTTTACTCGTTTTGGTTGACCATTTGATAAAATAAAATATTCTTGTCGCATCTTATTTTGTAGAACTTTTCATATAATTTTGAATGGTTTAATTTTTTACTTTTTATTACTTTACCAATTTAAAATTAAAGTGATTTTAAAAAAGATAATATTTTACACATCGTTCGAAGTGTTGCAAATAAATTGGGACGGAGGGAGTATAAACTCTCCCAAATACATAATAAAACACCCCATGGTCATGGTATTGCCTAAAAAGGCTTACAATTTATATCGATTTAGTTTCTATGTAAAATTATATTCCCTTCATCACATATTTTTTTGACTGTCTTCAATGCAATTTGTACTCCATTTGTATATTAAAGACATGCACCAACATTTTGATGGTTTACACTGACATAAAGTGTGGTGCGCTAACAAAAATTTACACTGACGCAATGTGTTGGTGCATTAACAAAAATTTACACTGGCACAAAGTATTGGTGCATTAACAAAAATTTAGCATTACACCAACACAAAATGTTGGTGCATCTCTGTGGTGTACAAAATAGGACACAAATTAATGGAACAGATAGTTTTATCCTTTCTGATGGGAAATAATACGTGGCTCGGCCCACATTTCCCAATTGTTTACGAAGAACAATCAAACCGGACCTGTTTAATGAAATGGAGGAATAAGAGAATATTCTCCGAAGATGCTCCTCCCCCCTCCTATAAAAGGAGGGGTGCCCCCAATGTGAAGAGGGGGCCATTCCAGAGCACGGGCAATGGCAAGTAGAAAATGGAATGCCACACGGTGACGTGGAATATTTTAACCAATCAAAACCAGTCCAGTCAGCGTGTGGCAAGTGAATGGAGTAGTATGCTGTACAATGGCAAGTAATTGTTTTTGTCCATTTTTACATTTTTTAAACATATTTTAATTATTAAAAATTATTTTACTTATGTTTTTTTACAAAAATAGATGTACTCCTATTTTTAAAAAAAATCTTCTTTTTTTTCAAAAAAAATTAAAAATAAAAGAAAAATAAAATAAAATGAAATCTGACTCGCTGAAGCCTCAAGAACCGTGGAAAAAGTGGAATCCCACGCGAGGCAAAGCTCATGGTTATCCTACATGTCATGTATATGTCATAGCATGGCAAGCGGATGGAGCGCCGCTGCACATGCTCTAGAAATTTGGTAGTTTATTTTCTTAAAGAAGCCCCAAGCTTCCATAGCTTCCATTAATGGCTTCTATGCCTAAATCATGTATCGTGTATACACCTGCGATATTAATAAAAATTCCCCGTTGGCAAGGTACTGCCAAAAAAGACTCGTGGTTTTCTCCCGATTTGGGTTTCCACGTAAAAATACTCGTGTTTATATTTTGGTGTATTTTTCAGACTAGTTTATCGTTTTTGCCGGGCGAAAACGATATACCGGTTGATAATTTACACCATCATTTTGGCGCCACCCGTGGAACCTGAGCAAAAGGCCATGAATTTTCAATTCCTTCATTTGATTTTCTTCAGGAGAGACCCAAATTTTTGGGCAACTTTTTGGCTCACAAAAAAAAAGGAGAGAGAAAGCATAAGGATATGATCTCACTGCCAATTCGTCCCTAAAGCAAAAGAGGGAGAATGCTCCATTGTTCTCTTCTCACCACCACAAATTAAAGAAGAAAAAAGACCACAAATCTCTCCAAATTTTTCGGCTTTGCTCCTCAATTGGAATCACACTGTGAAAAATCTGATTAACCATTGCCGCAGAAGAACAGATCCAGTTGTTCTTATTGGTGTCCATACCATTGAGGCCACTCACTGCATCTGTACGGAGTGGGGGAAAGATCTGGATCGAGTGCCGAAATTCGACCTCCTTGCCTCCTCGATGCCGCACACCGTTGCCCCGCCGTCGGAGAAAGTTATCCTTGCCGTCAAAGCGGAAGAGCCGATCTCCAAGGCGGCGCTGGCACGGGCTCCGTCTCATGTCTAACGCACCGCAAGATATCTAGCGTTGTCACTGCTTCCCCGGCTCCGCCGCAGGCCCTGAGATCTACCACGGGCTGGAGGAGCGTGGGGAGAGGAGCAATCATGAACCGCTGTCGACACCTAGCACCAGAAGCCCGCCGTTGCCAGCACTGAGCTACTCATCCCTAGGGAACTGTCCGTCCATATCTGTAGCAGCCACCAAAGTCGGCCATTACTACCGACGAAGCCAAACTTTGTCGTTGCCACTGTTGGAGTCCTCACGACCGCTTCAACGTTTCCATTGAAGCCAGCCGACCACGGAAGACTCCAATTTCTACTCGATTTCGTAGCTGACACTCCCACCGCTGGAATCTGGTCATTTTCGCACTTCAAACCAACCGCCGCTGCCCAGACTCGCCGCCGCCGTTGCCGCTGCCCAGACTCACCGCCGCCGCTGCTCCGATCCGCGGCCGACCACTGCAAGAACTTCCGCTACTTTCACAATTGCCGCAATATTGGATCACTCCCAGGTCGAGGTTGAAGAGGAAGAAGAAGATTACCAGTCGCTGCCATAATTTCATCGGTGGACATTTTAGATTTGTTCAACATAGCCACCGCGGGAGCCAACCGGCGCTGTTACCACAGATCTGCTGCTGACGTCAGGATCGGCTACATATTCATGCCTCCTTGATTCCTATCGAGGAGGAAGAAGACAAACATGGAGGAGCAGTGCAACTGGCCAAACAAAAAAAACAGGCGAAGCTACGCCGAAGGAGGAAAGAGGGATATCACATCGGATTTCCCTTGGGAATGCCTTAATGGAGGCATGTGTTGATGGCCCACCAAAGAAATGAGCACTGCATAAAGTGGAGCAATTACCGATCAGTGTAGAATCTCAATGTTAAATTCCTAAAGATGTAAATCGTGTTCAACAAACACGACATACTTTTTCCCAATTGAAGTTGTGTTCGGCGAACACAACTTTGAATTCCTAATTAAAACTGTGTTCAGTGAACACAACTTTGACTCCTTAAAAAAACAAGTTGTTTCACCGTTATTTTTATAGATTATAACACAATTAAATGAATATAACACAACCAAATGTATGGTGCAATGATTGAAACTACAATTTGTATAACCCAAAAAAAAAATTAAACATAACATTGCCTATTTAAAACAAAACATACACTAAATATTTAAAAACAACATAAACTAATATTTTAAAATAACATACATTAAATATTAAGAAGACAACAAAAAACGATAACAAAAAAAATTAAACATAACACTGCCTATTTAAAACAAAACATACATTGAATATTTAAAATAACATAAATTCCCCTTGGAAGTGTTTTTGATCCTTCCGTTGTCCACTTCATCTCATTCCCCCTGGAAGCGTTTTTTGCCTGCGGCGACCGGAACGCGATATTTCTCCTTCAGGCCTAATCGGTGGCAATACCGGATACTCTGCATAATTAAAATCATTTGGAAATATCACCGGTCTAATTTGGCCAGTGTAACAAATCTGATATCGTTGCACACTGTACATGTGAGAGACACAATCATCGGCACGTTTGAAAGAATGGAACAAAGAGTGTACATGCACGCATGGAACACCGTCTCCTTGCCATTGTCCACAAGTACATGACTTATTCCCCAAGTCGATCACAAAGTTGTACATATGCCTTGGGTTAGAGATGGAAGCCCTAGAGACAACGTATTGATGTCCGCCATAATGCATAGCCTGAAAATCCATGTGTTGAATTGTAATTCAGAAAATCCATCATTGCATTTGAGTCCCCAAATTGTGACCCAAAAAGGTCGTGCTGAGTACCGCCACCGAGTAAAGTGTCCATCTCCTCCGCATGGCTTGAGCTCTCTGCATGTTCTGGCACGATCATACATATTGATACTTTTTTATCTGTGAAAGCCTGATCAGACCAAACACGACTAGATCGATGAGTGGCTTGAAGTGTGAGCATATCATCATTCATCGGACCGGCAAGTTGACGCTCTATGTCCTCCATATCTGCATAAAATAATGTGAATGAAAAATATACATTACATTTTAAATAAAATATACATTACATTTTAATTAAATAAAATAATATTTTTAAAATATTTGACATAATAAATCTAATAAAACTCTTTTTGTACCAACATCTAATATCATTTTTATTTAATTTAAGGTCAAAGTTTACCAATTTTAACCAAAAAAGTCAAAAGTAAACAAATACTTAGAGACGGAGATAAAAGTACCAATTTTAACCAAAAAAAGTCAAAAAATAGAAGATAGCAAAGTTGGCAATACATAAGTCTAGCAAAGTGCCTAAAATTACTCCGTATATAGGGAGGAAGGGAACTAAATGTTTAAAACTAAAAAAACATGCATTAAGGACTTTGAGAAAAGCAAAACCAAAAATAAAACATAACAATAACAGAAAGTGCAACATTTAATATGTGTATATATATATATATATATATATATATATATATATATATATATATCATTTAACTCTAGTATTACATAATAAAAAAACATACCTTTGATTCTTAGCACAGGAAAACCGAAAATTTCAAGACTAGGAATCACAAAATATTATCAAATTTGTGATACAAATCGGGTTCAAGAATCCCGAATTATATAATAGAGGAAGTCGTGTTCGCTGAACACAACTTTGACCAACTTTAATGGAGTGGGTGTGCTGGGGAATCTGACATAATAAATGTTGGGTGGCATATGGAATCTAACAGGTTGGGTGGCAGCACGCATGTTAACTCTTTTACTTTTTACACAACTCGTGTTCGCCGAACACGATGTTAATTAATATTTAAAACTCGTGTTCACCGAACACGACTTCAATTAATGTTTTCAAATTCGTGTTCACCGAACACGACTTCAATTAATCTTTCATACCTCGCGTTCGCCAAACCCGTATTACACTGATAGGAAATACTTTTCAATTTTAGGAATTTGTACCATGTTTTTTTCACTGACTGGGAAACCACCCGCATAAAGTGGGGAATGATTTCCAAAGATAAAAAGATACTCTGTATCTTTCTATTGTACTACTCCATTGGAAGGCATCAAGTCACGAGTCACTGATGGGTTATTTCCTATTTTTAAGAGCTCCACTCATGAAAAAGGGGCCTTATCTCACATGCAAAGGGAACATGACAAAGAACTTTAACATAGCAGGGCCCATCAATTAATCATATTGGTGGGAGATGTACATTGAATATTGCGGAGGAGGAAATAAGTTCCCCACTTATTCCTCATTGGGGTCTACCACCAACAATTGGTGAAATGAATTCGGAGGGAAGACTGAGACA